>OX637578.1:11563193-11693873 GCA_951800085.1 Comarum palustre
GAGTTACTTTATTGATCGACATTGAAAATCAGACACAACTTGTATGTCATGCATATAGAAAAGAATGTTTGTGACAACATCCTTAGAACAATTCTGGAAATCAAAGATAAGTCTAAAGACAGCACCAAAGCTCGTGTTGATCTTCAAAAGATGGGTTTACGTCGAAAGCTATAGATAAGGACGAACAGAAAGACCGGTAAAGGTTATATACCTCAAGCAGGCTACACTGTGCTTCCTGATAAGAGGTCTAAAATATTTAAGTGGTTTAGTGAGGTTAAATTTCTGAGCGGGTATGCCGAAAATATAGCTCGATGTATTAAGATTGACGAAAATAAGATTAGAGGGTTGAAGACCCATAACTGTCATGTTCTACTGCAATGTCTTCTTCCTATGGTCATTCGCTCGTATTTGCAGAGTGATGTTGTTGACATGTTAGCGGCTTTATCCAATTTCTTTCAGAGGTTGGGTGCTAAAGAGCTAAAAAGTCAGATGTTTGATCATTAAGAGCAGATATTGTGTATATCATGTGCAAGCTGGAGAGGATCTTTTCCCCCACTTTCTTTACATCATGGTCGACCTTATGCTCCACCTTCCTGAACATGTGTTGCTTACGGGTCCTGTACAATATATTTGGTGCTATCCAAACGAGAGGTATATATCAAATTTATACCTTTTTAGCTAAAGTCTTAAGATAATTGAATTTTTTCAATAACTCTTTAATTTGCAAGCAACTCGGAGATTACAAGAAGATGAACAGGAACAAGCGTTTCCCTGAAGGTTCGAACACGGCGGCTTACATTGCTGTTGAGTGTGTAACCTACTACAACACATATCTTAATGATGAAGTTACAGAAGGAGAATCTTCAGGAGGGAGAAATCAATTTCATTTATTAGTTTTTTCCAATGATGTACAACCATATGGCAGGCTCGGTAAGGAATACAGATTGCGTGACCAAGAATTGAAGGAGGCGCATTGGTGCGTCCTTCAACATTGCTACAAAGCGGAGCCCTATCTGGATGACCATTTGAACAGACAAAATGGGATGGAAGCCATTCTCAAGAGAGATTTTCTTGACTACTTCCCGATTTGGGTACTTTCTTTTCAAGTTAGTTATAATTTTAAGACTATTTGTTAGTGTATTGTTTGACAAAATCTTTCTATTTTGCAGATGATGGATATTCAAAAGAACCAGACACAATTTTATGACCCCGAACTGTATTTGTTGGCTGGCGGACCTCAAAAGCATAGAGTTTGTGCGAGATGTTTTGTCAACATAGTTAAGTTTGTGACATCAGAACGAGATGAGGATCGCATCACCCAAAACAATGTAGTCATGGTTGAGGGCCAATCTACGGGTACAGTATGCCTGTCGTGTTGTTTAAGTGCAAATGGTTCAATACAGACCTAACCGTACACAATAATACGGTTACAAATCATGGTTTGTTATCAGTGAACACAAACACTTCATGGTATGACAATGAGCAGTTTGTTCTTTCCGCCATGGCAAAACAAGTCTTTTATCTTGATGATTCACCTATGGGTGAAGGTTGGAAAGTGGTGCAGGTAATGTCACATAGGAATATATGGAGTGCAGCTACATTAGGAGTGAATAAGAGTGAACCAAGCTCTCAACCGAATGAACCATATTATTGGGAAAATCCATCTATAGTTCTTGATACTGACGATATTCGCGTAAATGACTAGCACGTTCCGGCCATTACAGGTTACGTTGAAGTGGAAGTGCCCGAAGATGAAGATGAATACGAAGACGAAGAAGAAGAGGAGATAGAGGATGATGATCCCGAAGACAAAGATTATGAAGATGGGTATGATTAAATCTTAATTAATTTGGGTCAGGAATCAGATGTACTATATTTTCCGTTACAATCTTCGATTCGGTTATTTATCGATCATCATGAATTTGCATCGATAATTAATTAATTTTCATCGGAGATCGATGAATTAACAAATGTACGTGTTTATTATTATTACCTTTCTTATTGCAGAAGATGTCATGAGTTAATAAAGAAGGTGGGAGAAACTTTATTTTTCTTAGTTGATAGAAAGTGCAGTTTCCGTCAACTAGGGTAATCTTAGCCGACGAATTAAATTCTTTCCGTCGACCAGGGGCTCATACCCTAAGCCCTAAATCCTAAACCCTGAACTAAAAGTTGGAAGAAATTCTATTTTTCTTAGTCGCGAAAACTGCACTTTCCGTCGACTAAGAAAAACTTACCCAAAGGATTTAATATTTTCCGTCGACCAGGGGTCATAGCCTAAGCCTTAAACCCTAAACCGTGAAATAGACTTTTGAAGAAAATAAAATTTTTCTTAGTCGACGGAAATAACATTTTCCGTTGACTAGGATACTCTTAGCCGACTGATTAAATATTTTCTGTCAACTAAGATTCAAAATATTTTCAGTAACTTTTTATACCACTGGTTGTGTCTCATCGATTTGAAACTATTTTCAGTTGAAAGTCCGGCCAAAATACGTAATTTGGATGATTAAATGACCGTTTCTGTGCGTTTTTGTGTTTGACGGTCAGGTTGAGCGTCCGGATCGATCCGTTAGCATTTTCGGATCAAGTTGAATTTTTCCTGATAAGTGTATTTTATCATGATGGTCATATCAGACGGTTGGATTTTCGTTTGTCAAGTTTGATCATCAGAATGACAACATGTCTACTAATGTTGCATAACTTGTTTACTAAGTTTTAAGTAAATGATCTGTTTCAAAAACAAACTCTACGTAGATCCTTCAAACTCAAAAAAGTCGTGAAATACGATATGACCGGAATGATGAAATGCGTATACAATTGAAAACCGACGTAATTTCGGTAAAGTCTCGGTGTCGATAGTTGCGGTCAACTCAATTTACTATTTTACCATAGCCATGTTTTACCATAGCTAAGAATTAACAAAGAATTTAGAAGAAATTTGTCGCATCCCGGGGACTATTCTCGGTCCCGGAACACGACGGTAACCGCCGTAATCCCGATCTAGCAAGTAATCAATACGTCTTTCGACGTATTGATGACCCACCGGACCGAAACCACAAGGCTATAGATGAAATATACAACACATGAATAATAATATGAATGTCAAATACTGAATGACAAATGATCAGAGTAGCATACAAATGTTTTACAAGCGGAAGATAATAGAAAATACCCGAGACAGAAATAGTACATGAAAAAGTCTCGGAACACTGGGCCCGAATAAATGTCTCAGGGTATCCAACAGATTACAACATACGAAAATACGGAAATCAAGATACATGAAAACCACACCAGAATGGGAGTCCTCGAAAAGTGAAGTGCACGATAACCGACGCTCCGCGATCTAGTCCAGCTCCTCTAGTGTCGGGTGCTGTAGACCTGAAAAAGATATAGAGGTGAGCAACTCGTCCTCGCTAACCCAATTGGGGCCAAAGCCATCCAAGTCGGGGTTTAAAACCCATGAGAAAACATTTCGTATATATGTATATGTACTCGTAAGTACGCAAGAGCATGTGGGAATGTAAATGCACGGCACGCACACAAAGCTCGGTAAAACATGTGACCACATATGAAAGAACTCTCTGGATCTGAGCGGCCGAATCCCGGGTTTGTCTTTACTGCAAACCGGGGCCAACTATCTAAGCGCCCGAGTGCGCAGAATAGCGAGAGCGTCCATTTCCAGCTAACGCCCAACAAATAGCAGACCACACTTACGTCACGTTTTACTCTGTTCGAGACGAGCGTAAGCGGGATATATGAATGAAAATAAACAGGGCATAGCCCCTCCGGAGGTTAACGGTCATCGACACCGTAGGAGTGCTAGAATACTAGGTCCCGTCGCTCTCAGGCCAAGCACCGGAAATCAGGACGACGGTACTACTTTTCGATCCAAAACTCACACACACACACACCAAGTGCTATAAGAAGCATGTGGTCAAGCTTAAAACAATGCATCATTATTTAGTACGTAAAAAGTAAAAGAGCCGCCGACCCAAGAGGGTTTCGGCTCACCCAATGGGCGTGCTCCCCCTACCTGGTATGATGGTACAGCTGGCTGCGCTCCAATCCCGGGTCCTCCTGAAGTCTGTGTAGACGAGCTCCTGAGTCTGTGGGTGAGACAACAGTGATAGTCAGGTATAAGTAATTCGAGGTCTACTATCTACGACTAAGACTTGATAAACATTCTTTGTTTATCTTTCTGACATTAGGGTTTGACTTGTTTGACACTCCGATTCTCGAACCGGTGAGAAGTCGGAATTGTTTCCTATTCAGTACTTACGTCGTTTTTGCCACGTTTACAAGCTAAAAGTCTTTAAAACGTTTAACCGTAGTGTTCGAAAACGTAAAATAGGTGTTCTACGGCATAAGTGAAAAGTCAACTTTGGAATAGTAAAAGTCAACGGTCAACAGTAAAGTCAACGGTCAACGGTCAAAAAGTCAACGGTCAAAAAGTCAACGGTCAAAAGTCAACCGGTCAAAGTCAAAAAGTCAACCGGTCAAAGTCAAAAAGTCAAAGTCAAATAGTCAACCGGTCAAAGTCAACCGGTCAAAGTAAACAGTAAAAGTAAAACTGTAACAGTAAAACAGTAAAAGTAAACAGTAAACAGTAAAAGTGAATAGTAAAAACAGTAACCGTAAATAACTTAAACAGTTAGGGGCAAAATGGTAACTCTGCCCCTGGGTTAAAGTAAAAGTAAAACTGACACGGTAAAAACCAGGGTTTTTACCGTGCCGGTTCCCGACCGGTTTCTCCGCCGGATTTGGCTGGTTTTCCGGCCAAATCGAGCCTCCTGAGTACTCCTAACATCTTCTACACATCCTAGGCTATCCAACAACACATCAAACATCAAGAAAGATCGAGTTTTCATACCCTTGAAGCTTCCACTGTGTTTTCCGGCGAAACACCTCCGGCGGAGCTCCACTGGGCTCCTCCTTCCTCCTCCTTGCTCCTGGGCGGCTCCTGGTGGCGCCTGGGAGTGTCCTAGCTCTCCAAACGAGCTGAAACGCTTCGATCTGTGCTGAACAGTGTATCAGGAGCTTCTCTCCTCGGCTGGGCGGCGCTGGCGTCGCTGGTGGCCTGGCTAGGGTCGCCGAGGCTGTGCGAGGCTGATGGGAGTGGTGGTGAGGCACGACGCGCGCCGGGGCGGTGTGCCTGGTGGTGGCTGGGTCGAGAGCTGTAGAGAGAGAGAGGACAGTGGCTCTTTCTGTTTCGGGAGAAAACCGAAATGGAAAGAGAAGGAAAGAGGAAAGTGAGGAGAAAAGGAAAGGTGTGAAGAAAAAGAGAGAAAGGGTTAGGGTATAAAAAGAAAAACGAATGGCCACGATTCGTCCATCGAATCAACGGCCACGATTCGATCCCAAACCCAAAATAATTTCAAAACCAAAACCATTTTCGAAAATTCATTTCAAATAACCAAACGCCAAATTTAAACGTAAAAGTCGTACGAAAAATACGTGAAGTGCCGGAAAATATTCCGTAAATACTTTCACGCATGTGGCGACGCGTGTCTTAACGTAAAAACGTTAGACGAAATGACGACGTACCGAAAAGTAATCGGAATTAAACCCTAAATGTGTCGGAAAATTAAATTAAAATTTCGGGGTCTCACACTCTACCCCCCTTAAAGTGAATTTCGTCCTCGAAATTTACCTGACATCTGCTGCATGACTGACTCAAGCTCCCAAGTGGCCTCTTCCTCACTATGGTGATCCCACTGAACTTTCACCACTGGAACCTCTCGGTTCCTGAGCTTCCTTACATCACGATCCAAGATGCGGTACGGCCTCTCCTCGTACGAAGCATCGCTGCGCAGCTGTACATCAGTCCAAATAACATTCTGTGGGGCACCCGGTGGGCTCTTCCGTAACTGTGAGACGTGGAATACGTCATGTATATGCTGCAGTCGTGGTGGCAGGTGAATCCGGTATGCAACTGATCCAACTCTCTGGGCTATCTGGAAGGGCCCTACAAACCTTGGGGCCAACTTCCCCTTAACCCCAAATCGTCTAACTCCCTTGCGGGGACTGACTTTCAAGTACACAAAGTCTCCCACTGCAAACTCAAGGGGTGTCCGACGTGTATCTGCATACGACTTGCTCCTGCTTTGGGCTGCTCTAAGCCTCTCCTGGACAATCTGAAGTTTCTCTGAAGTCTCCTGTATCACATCTGGACCAAGTAGAACTCTGTCCTCTCTGTCCAACCAACATGTAGGTGATCTACATGGTCGACCATACAATGCCTCAAATAGAGTCATACCAATGCTGCGGTGGTAGCTATTGTTGTAGGCAAACTCTGCAAGAGATAGGCACTCATGCCACTTTTCACCAAAATCAACTATGCAGGATCGAAGCATGTCCTCCAAGGTACGGATCGTACGCTCGGACTGTCCATCTGTCTGAGGATGATACGCTGAACTCAAATGCAACTCGGTACCCAACTCTTTCTGCAATGACCTCCAGAGCTTGGAAGTAAAACGTGGGTCACGGTCTGAGATGATGCTCTTCGGTATCCCATGAAGTCTGATCACCTCACTAATGTACAGATCTGCAAAGTACTGTGTACGTGAGCTCATCTTGACAGGTAGAAAGTGTGCAGATTTCGTCAACCTGTCAACTATCACCCAAATCCCATCATGACCTTCCCGTGAACGGGGTAGGCCAGTGACGAAGTCCATGGTGATGTGGTCCCACTTCCACTGTGGAACTGCCAAAGGCTCAAGAAGTCCTGCTGGATGTCTGTTCTCTGCCTTTACCTGCCTGCACACGTCACATCTGGATACATACTCTCCAATGCTCTGCTTCATGCCCTTCCACCAAAACTGGCGCTTCATATCCTGATACATCTTGGTGGCTCCTGGATGCATGGTGAAACTAGTCCGGTGTGACTCCTCCAACACTAGTTTCCGGATGTAATCATCACTAGGGACAAAGGCACGTCCCTTGTACCTGATAAGTCCATCATCACTGACACTCCACTTGTTGTCGGCTTCACCTGAGTAGACCTGAGCTCGAACCAAGTGGCTCTCTGGATCATTCCACTGATACTCCCCCACCTGCTGCAGGATGTGGGGCCTGAGTGACACACTGGCCAAGAATCCGTGAGAATCCCCAAACCGTACGTCCAAATCATAATCCTCCAGTGTCTCCAAAGCCTCCATGCGAGAGAGGAAAATACTCGCAAGCTCATACCTCGGCTTCCTGCTCAAGGCATCGGCAACAACATTGGCTTTCCCTGGATGGTATCGTAGGGTGAACTCATAATCCGTAAGATACTCCATCCATCTCCGTTGCCGTAGATTAAGATCATGCTGGGTGAAGATGTACTGTAGGCTCTTGTGATCCGTGTAGATCTCAAAGGTGGCTCCGTAGAGATAACACCTCCAGATCTTCAGAGCATGTACAACAGCTGCCAACTCCAAATCATGTGTAGGATAGTTCTTCTCATGTGGCTTCAACTGTCTAGAGCCATAACAAACTACCCCACCATTTTGCATCAGTACACAACCTAAACCAGTCCCTAAAGCGTCCGTATACACTTGGTACGGATCTACACCGTTGGGGAGAACGAGGACTGGGGCTGTGGTCAACCGGTTCTTCAACTCTGCAAAAGCCTCTTCACATGCGTCACTCCACTCAAACTTGACTCCTTTCTTTGTCAAGTTAGTCAGTGGCGTGGCAATCTTTGAGAAGTCCTGCACAAACCGACGGTAGTATCCAGCTAAACCAAGGAAACTCCTCACTTCTGTAACATTTCGAGGATGTTCCCAATCCAAAACTGCCTCGATCTTTGAAGGATCCACTGACAAGCCTGCACCTGAGACTACATGCCCAAGAAACTGCACCTCTGAAAGCCAGAACTCGCACTTTGACTTCTTGGCAAAAAGCTGATGATTCCACAAAGTCTGGAGAATGGTGCGAAGATGATACTCATGCTCTGCTTGGGTCTTGGAGTAGACCAGGATGTCGTCGATGAACACGATCACAAACTGATCCAGGTAAGGTCGGAAGACTCTGTTCATGAGATCCATGAAAGCTGCGGGAGCATTCGTCAACCCAAACGACATGACGAGGAACTCAAAGTGCCCGTAGCGTGTACGGAAAGCTGTCTTCTCTATGTCACTATCCCGTACCCGAAGCTGATGATAACCGGACCTCAGATCAATCTTGGAAAAGAACTGAGCTCCTGTAAGCTGATCAAACAAATCATCAATCCTCGGAAGTGGGTACTTGTTCTTCACAGTGACACTGTTCAACTTCCGATAATCTATACAGAGTCGAAGGGTCCCATCATGTTTTCTGGCAAACAACACCGGTGCTCCCCACGGTGATGAGCTATACCTGATAAAACCCTTGCTCATAAGATCTTCCAACTGAAGCTTCAACTCTTGCAACTCAGCTGGTGCCATACGGTAAGGTGGAATTGAAATCGACGTGGCTCCTGGAACCAACTCAATCTGAAACTCTACCTCCCGATGTGGCGGTAATCCTGGTAAATCTTCAGGAAATACTCCGGGATACTCATCAACTACCGGAATATACCTGTCCCCACTAGATTCATCCTTCTCCTTTGACGATCTCACGATACTGTAGCAAGTCAAAGTCCTCCTCCCACGAAAACATGGTCGCAAGAGTGGACTCGGCTGTGTGAGTCGCTCATCCATTCTGATCACCATCACTTTGTCCTTGCCTGGAGTCCTCACTGTGACTGTCCTCTTCTCACAGTCTATGAGAGCTCGGTACTTCTCCAACCAATCCATCCCAAGTATCAAATCATACCCATCAATGTCTAACGAGTAAAGATCTGCTAGTAACTTCCCTTCGTTGACCAGCAGCTGACACTTGCGAAAGATCCTGTCTGTAGATGCCCCCATTCCAAGGGCAGAACTGAAACAATACGTGCTACCCGTGGACTCGGAATCTAATCCCAAAGAATCCGCAAACCACGTGGCAATAAAAGAATGAGAAGCCCCTGTGTCAAACAATACTCTAGCCTCTGAATTAGAAACAATGATCGTACCATCTAGAGCTGTCGAGGCATCGAGAGCTAGCTGACCTCCTGCAAAAGCATAGACCTGTCCACGTCCCCTAGCACTGCGTCCACTCCGGCCTCTAGTACGTGAACTCTGACTAGCCTGACTGCCCTGACTCGGGGCAGGCTGCTGCTGAGGTGCCTGAGGGTAAGACGGCTGTGCATAGCCCTGCTGATACTGCTGCTGCTGTGGGACTTGGGAGTAAGACTGCTGCTGCGATCCCTGCTGATACTGCTGCTGACCCTGAGGCTGGATACGGCTGGAAGAACCTGAAGCTAAAGCCGTACCCAAGTCTCTGTTGGGACAACGCCAACGGGTGTGTCCCACCTGACCGCACTCATAGCAAGTATATGGCCCTGACCGGCCTCCTGAGGACCCACTGCCACTACTGCCAGCACTGACATTACCGCCAAAAGGTCTCCTGTTGTTTCTCTTGGTCATCTTCCTGTCTCTGCTCCGAGAGTGGGACCTACTGCCACTACTGCCATACTCATCTCTGCCCTGAGGAAAGGTCGCCTGATCAGCCTCAATCTTGTAAGCTGCGCTCACAATCTCCCTGTAGGTGCGAGTGGTATTGGAGAGCAACTCGCGGCGAACTGAATCCCGTAGACCAAACTCAAACCTCTGCGACTTCACCTTCTCGGTGAGGCCTGGGACATACTTCTGCAGAGAAGTAAACCGCACCACATACTCGTGGACTGTCATGCTCCCCTGTGTAAGGCCGAAGAACTCGCCAATCTTCTGGTCTCTCAAGACCGGGGGAAAGTACTGCTCGTAGAACAAATCCTCAAACTGATCCCAAGTCATCTGATCGGGATCATGGCGGTCTGCAACGGTGTCCCACCAGCTATCAGCCTCTCCTGTGAGGCAGTGAACTGCAAAAGCTACTCGGTACTCAATAGGGGTGTTGACCGTCCCCTGCAGCTTCTTGATATGCTTGAGCCAGATCTCAGCATCTACGGCCTCTGTAAGACCGGTGAAGTTAGGTGGCCTAACTTTCAGGAAGGTCGCCAAGCAGTTGGACCTCCTCTCCAACTCCAAGTCCTGCGGAGTAGGAGGTGGTACGTTCCCCATAGCTCGGAACGCACGAGTGACCTCATCCACCTCACGGCGCGGCGGCATCGTGACTGACTGAAAAGAAACAAGGATTAGTCATCGAAACAATGTCCAGTGAATAAAGATAATGAGAATGGCAACTACTGGAACATGAATGAACTTTTGACTTCCGTATGAATGAATACATCATGAGATCATGCAATGACGTCAGCATCGCACACAAATAACTCGAAGCATACGACTCGAAGAAAACAAACTGGTCGTACACCAATGACATGGAAGGTACCAAAACGATGCTCTGATACCAAGTAATTACTGTCGCATCCCGGGGACTATTCTCGGTCCCGGAACACGACGGTAACCGCCGTAATCCCGATCTAGCAAGTAATCAATACGTCTTTCAACGTATTGATGACCCACCGGACCGAAACCACAAGGCTATAGATGAAATATACAACACATGAATAATAATATGAATGTCAAATACTGAATGACAAATGATCAGAGTAGCATACAAATGTTTTACAAGCGGAAGATAATAGAAAATACCCGAGACAGAAATAGTACATGAAAAAGTCTCGGAACACTGGGCCCGAATAAATGTCTCAGGGTATCCAACAGATTACAACATACGAAAATACGGAAATCAAGATACATGAAAACCACACCAGAATGGGAGTCCTCGAAAAGTGAAGTGCACGATAACCGACGCTCCGCGATCTAGTCCAGCTCCTCTAGTGTCGGGTGCTGTAGACCTGAAAAAGATGTAGAGGTGAGCAACTCGTCCTCGCTAACCCAATTGGGGCCAAAGCCATCCAAGTCGGGGTTTAAAACCCATGAGAAAACATTTCGTATATATGTATATGTACTCGTAAGTACGCAAGAGCATGTGGGAATGTAAATGCACGGCACGCACACAAAGCTCGGTAAAACATGTGACCACATATGAAAGAACTCTCTGGATCTGAGCGGCCGAATCCCGGGTTTGTCTTTACTGCAAACCGGGGCCAACTATCTAAGCGCCCGAGTGCGCAGAATAGCGAGAGCGTCCATTTCCAGCTAACGCCCAACAAATAGCAGACCACACTTACGTCACGTTTTACTCTGTTCGAGACGAGCGTAAGCGGGATATATGAATGAAAATAAACAGGGCATAGCCCCTCCGGAGGTTAACGGTCATCGACACCGTAGGAGTGCTAGAATACTAGGTCCCGTCGCTCTCAGGCCAAGCACCGGAAATCAGGACGACGGTACTACTTTTCGATCCAAAACTCACACACACACACACCAAGTGCTATAAGAAGCATGTGGTCAAGCTTAAAACAATGCATCATTATTTAGTACGTAAAAAGTAAAAGAGCCGCCGACCCAAGAGGGTTTCGGCTCACCCAATGGGCGTGCTCCCCCTACCTGGTATGATGGTACAGCTGGCTGCGCTCCAATCCCGGGTCCTCCTGAAGTCTGTGTAGACGAGCTCCTGAGTCTGTGGGTGAGACAACAGTGATAGTCAGGTATAAGTAATTCGAGGTCTACTATCTACGACTAAGACTTGATAAACATTCTTTGTTTATCTTTCTGACATTAGGGTTTGACTTGTTTGACACTCCGATTCTCGAACCGGTGAGAAGTCGGAATTGTTTCCTATTCAGTACTTACGTCGTTTTTGCCACGTTTACAAGCTAAAAGTCTTTAAAACGTTTAACCGTAGTGTTCGAAAACGTAAAATAGGTGTTCTACGGCATAAGTGAAAAGTCAACTTTGGAATAGTAAAAGTCAACGGTCAACAGTAAAGTCAACGGTCAACGGTCAAAAAGTCAACTGTCAAAAAGTCAACGGTCAAAAGTCAACCGGTCAAAGTCAAAAAGTCAACCGGTCAAAGTCAAAAAGTCAAAGTCAAATAGTCAACCGGTCAAAGTCAACCGGTCAAAGTAAACAGTAAAAGTAAAACTGTAACAGTAAAACAGTAAACAGTAAAAGTGAATAGTAAAAACAGTAACCGTAAATAACTTAAACAGTTAGGGGCAAAATGGTAACTCTGCCCCTGGGTTAAAGTAAAAGTAAAACTGACACGGTAAAAACCAGGGTTTTTACCGTGCCGGTTCCCGACCGGTTTCTCCGCCGGATTTGGCTGGTTTTCCGGCCAAATCGAGCCTCCTGAGTACTCCTAACATCTTCTACACATCCTAGGCTATCCAACAACACATCAAACATCAAGAAAGATCGAGTTTTCATACCCTTGAAGCTTCCACTGTGTTTTCCGGCGAAACACCTCCGGCGGAGCTCCACTGGGCTCCTCCTTCCTCCTCCTTGCTCCTGGGCGGCTCCTGGTGGCGCCTGGGAGTGTCCTAGCTCTCCAAACGAGCTGAAACGCTTCGATCTGTGCTGAACAGTGTATCAGGAGCTTCTCTCCTCGGCTGGGCGGCGCTGGCGTCGCTGGTGGCCTGGCTAGGGTCGCCGGGGCTGTGCGAGGCTGATGGGAGTGGTGGTGAGGCACGACGCGCGCCGGGGCGGTGTGCCTGGTGGTGGCTGGGTCGAGAGCTGTAGAGAGAGAGAGGACAGTGGCTCTTTCTGTTTCGGGAGAAAACCGAAATGGAAAGAGAAGGAAAGAGGAAAGTGAGGAGAAAAGGAAAGGTGTGAAGAAAAAGAGAGAAAGGGTTAGGGTATAAAAAGAAAAACGAATGGCCACGATTCGTCCATCGAATCAACGGCCACGATTCGATCCCAAACCCAAAATAATTTCAAAACCAAAACCATTTTCGAAAATTCATTTCAAATAACCAAACGCCAAATTTAAACGTAAAAGTCGTACGAAAAATACGTGAAGTGCCGGAAAATATTCCGTAAATACTTTCACGCATGTGGCGACGCGTGTCTTAACGTAAAAACGTTAGACGAAATGACGACGTACCGAAAAGTAATCGGAATTAAACCCTAAATGTGTCGGAAAATTAAATTAAAATTTCGGGGTCTCACAAAATTTTATTTTCCTAGGCGACGGAAAGTGCATTTTCAATCGATTAGGATACTCTTAGCAGACAGAATTAAAATATTTCGTCGACTAGGATTGTCTTAACCGACAACTAGGACTTTCTTGGCTGACAGAAAGTGTTATATTCCGTAGACTAATAGACCAATAATTTTGGCGGACAATTTTCCATTTTTTTCATGAAAATTGAAATAGACTTAGCCGAAGAATCCATTTCGTCGTTTAAGATAATATTGACTAAGTATAAAAGCCGCCACATACATCACTGCCTTCGTCTTTGTTCATCCATTTCTTCATCTCCGCTTTGACCAGCTTCTCCACCACATATCACCCACCGCCACCGTTACTCAATTCGACCTTCAAAATAGATCGACCTCTTCCTCGACCCTAAGTCATTGTCACCACCCATCACCAACCACCATAACACTTCCTCGAGCGCCAATGCCACATCACTGCCTTCGACCAGCTCCTCCACCACATCACTGCCTCGAGCGCCTCAGCCATATCATTGCCTCGAGTCTTCGCCACATCACTGCCTCGAGCCTTCGCCACATCACTGCCTCCTCGCTACATCACTGCCTCGAACATAAGGTTTTTCAATTCATTCCCAATTCTGTTCAATTGATGATTTATTGTTTTGTATTTCAATGTTCAATTACTTTTAATTATGTTTTGTTAATAACTTTGTTTCTGGTCATTAGAACTGAAACACAAATTTTGATATTTAGAATCTGTTATTATGGTATAATGACCTACATAATTGGCTGGATAGGGAATGTGATTATGGATACTGAATGGTATAATGGATAATGACTTGAGTGATGAATGTATGGCTGAAATTGAAGCAACACTGCTTCTGTTCAACGAAGCAACATTGAAATTGTTTGTGTTGCTTCATATTTGGGTTGCATGCTCTGTCTGCAAACAATAAAACAATGTGATGTCACATATATCACCATGGTTTCAGTAAAACCATAGTTAGAATGTCTTGGACATTTTATGGACTTGTTGCAGAGAAAAAAATGTAATAGGTGTTTATACATTTTATGTTAAATTTAAAACCAAGGCTCTTAAGTCCTAAATAACTTTGACTTAAATCAGAGACTAGCAACCAAATTGACCAGTTTGAATAAGGGAGTAGTAGAGTACTAGTGGTGCAACCACAAAAAGGATAAAAAGCAAGCCATTCTTGCCTATTTGTTCCCACCACCACTGTGAGCTCTGAGCCACTTCCCTCAGTATTAGGAACATATACAAATTTTTGACTCCTAAAATCCAAAAGTAAGAAGAAAAAAGAACGAGCTATTCATTTCATTTCTCACACCTGCATTCTTTTCTTGGCCAGTTCATCTTCGTATCGCATAACTTGTGCCTTCTACTGTGCATCATGTTGTACAATATTTCTTTGTTCTTCAGCCAAACACAAACAACACTGAAATTTGTCATTTTCATTTCTCTGAGTTGGGTTCTGTTTATATTCCTTGGTTTTGGTTCTCTGTGATTTTGCTTATGCTTTTATTTATATGTTATTGCATCTGAGTATCTCTTTGAATTATGAGTCATGAATCATTAAAAAATGGTTCGAAGGAGTCTAGTGTGGCAGGGTGGTGGCAGTAAAGGTATTCTGAAATAGCTGTGTTTGTTTTTGAGTTAGGCTGGGCTTGATTCTTGAATTGGAATTTAGTATATTGTTCTCATGTGTGCATCTACATTATGTATAAATACTTCACTGATCCTGAATGGAAGTGTATGGATCTTTTCTTTGATGTATTATTCATTGTTGTTCTTAAATTATACTGTTCTGCAATTGATCAAGAAAGAGAAGAGGGTATACATATTTCACTTTCAGTTTCACTTATCATGATAATGTAGAATATTTGGTGGATTAATGAATAGTCATGTTTAGTGTTGATTAAGTTTTGATGATGAATTCTATTTACTCATGAATTATGTATGTTTTTTAGGATGCCGATTATTGGGAAGAGGAAGGAACGGTCGGATAAGGCCTCACAATTGATGGAGGCTATACGTAGGCAGGCTACTGCCGGGCAGCCCACACCTTTGCTAGGGGGAACAGTACTACCAGGAGCTCATCCTTTGATCATCAGACCACCACCGATCAACACATCTGGTACGGCTTCCACTGCTGAGCCGATAACCGGAACCTCGGCACCGTCCACTGAGTCTTCTACCACTAGCAGGCCCGTTCTTAGTGCCCGCAGCAAAGTAAAGCCCACAAGCATAGGTAACAATTTACTTTTATAAGTATTAATTGTTTATAAAAATTAATTATTTTATTTTGATAAATAAAATAACAACAATAACATATAAATTAATAAAAATTAATTATTTTATTTTTTTAATAAAGATATTTTAATTAAATTGTGTATCAGAAACTTTCGGAAACTAACAAGAAGAACCGTGGTTTGAAGAAGATGCATCACCACAGCGGGTTTTCTCCTATCATCTACATTATGGAGGATTTGAGGAACAAAGGTGAGCCGTTGCCGATCATCAAGGGATTCGAACAGAGCTATGTGAGACCCGGAGACGAATTGGATACCCAGAAATATGTAAGTATATTTCCTTTAATTAATAATTTAATTATTTCACTATATTAATTTGGATACTTAGTATTAATTAAGAATGTTGATTTTATTTTTGTTGAATTATGTGGTTGGTATACATATGATTGTTTAAGTAATAACAATTGTATTATTTTGTTTATGTAGGACAACATGCTTCTGGAGGTAGAAGCATGAAAAACAAGCTTTAAGGAGTCAAACCCTGAAGCTACGAAGGAGCAAATTGACGAGTCAAAACATGACATGTTAATCAATTTAAACCCTATCATTGTACTTTGGTAAGTAGGGATCGTTCTAGACCGGGGACACTAGGGAAGGACTTATTTCTGCAAAACAGATAGTTAGAAATATTCACACAATATAAACAAATATATACATAAAGAATAATATGGGGGTTTATATGAGTTTCGGCAATAAACAAAACAGAAAAATAAAACAAGAACAAATATGTACAAGATTGGTCACTTTATCGTTTCAAGAACATAACAAGTAAACTCCGATTAGCATGCAAATAGTTTTATGAAAGGTTAAATTATCTTATTTATGTTTTCACAATTGCAAATTAGTTCCAACCCTTAAGACTTCTCAAGTGTTTAAAGTTGTCTCAGCGCTCAACCCTAAACTATGTGACTACTTGACTAAACTGTCTCAGCGCTCAATCTAATCAAGCAACACTTACCGTCCACGAGTCGTTGGAGACATGTTTCCTAGGTATGGCGTCACTCATCCTATTCCACATGCAAATCTCTCACCCTACCATCCCTTGTAGCACCTAGGACCGAACTGTCTCAGCGCTCAACTCGACCTAGAATACCACGGCACATGAAACACCCCCCTAATAGCTAACCTGTTGCAATCAAGCTAACCTAAAGTTCGATTATCTGCTCGGGAGAGGATTAACTAACTTAACAATTGTTAAACACACAAATACAGATTCTTTAACTTCTTTTACAACCCTAACATGCATACTAAATCGTTATTCAACTCACATGTTATTAAAAAAATCACAAAGAAAAACTTAACAACATCCGAATTTGTATAAAACCAAAAATCCAAAAATAATATTTATGAAGAACAATAAACACAGTAACAATACACAAAGATATGGAGAAATCCATACCAAATCCTACCTAAAAGGTTCGGCTAAGGCAAGGATGGTTGGCGGCAAGGGATGATTGATGCGGCTGCAAGGGGTGTTCGGCGGCAGCTTTGTGTTTTGGCTGTGTGAGGGTTTTTGGGTAGAGTTTGGCTATACTATAAGACTTAAAACTGATAAAGGACAACCTAAACACGAGCTATACAGACCCTATTTATACAGAAACATTGAAGAGAAACCCTAGCTGACTCGGTTAAGGAAAGGCAATCCTATTCCAACTCGGTTTCCTTATTGCTCAATGATTCCTCCTTCAATGCAGCTTCTTATCCGAATTTGGACTCCTTCTTCTGATTCCTTGGACCTTCCTACATGTTTATGGATTCATGTAGGCCTCATGTACGAAATCTTGGGCTTTGATGGCAGCCAAAACCAGTGATAGGTCCAGCAAGGTCAGCTTTCCCGGTTTGACCGGGAAACCTTACACTTAACCAAAATATGGCTGCCTTGATGCTTCTTCGTATTTTCTTCTTTTGTCCAGCTTCCTAACACTTCATTAAGGTCTTGATACATCTCTTGACAAATTTGGGAAGCCTTTTGGTGAAGAATCATCTCCCAAAACTCGTTAGACAACTTAGGCAGTTTCTGCCCAGTTTTGCAGCCTGACCTCTGTCCACTGTTTTGCTCATAACTCCTTCGTCTCAACTCCGATTGCTGCGATCCAAATGGGGTTGAAAAGTAGACACACACAGCTTTAATTCCATATGTGGCACGCCTTCTAACTCCTCCTGGATCTTGAGATATGATTTTCCAAAGTTGACGTACGTTTTCTGGCAAATTCTGTCCGAGAGCAAAACAATGTCCAAAAGTGTTTCTTCTTTTCCGTGGCCTCACTTGTTGTCATTCATGAGTCCGTTCATCATGATTCCTGATACGTTAAGCGTATTTACCTGTCTTCTGCACATTTAAACAAGATACATCAAAACTGACAGGGTAACAAAATAACGAATCATAATAAAACGTCCAAGTGCTAGTCCAAAAACGGTTTTCATCATTTAAGTGCAATTTTCTGTATAAAAACGCTAGCAGCCACAACTCTACGGAAAAACCCTCTTGACTCTAAAACAAGTAAAAATAAACATACTAAGGCAAAAACAAAGTATAAATGGAGGTGAAAATCTATTAAGAACATGGCGTAAAACGCACTTATCACAAATCATGAAAAACATAGTATCACAACAAATTGATGTGTTGGATGCTGTGTTGATCAAGCGTAAAGGCAAGGAGATTAAAGGGATGAGATGAGGAGATGAGCGAGACTTGAGCCGGTCGTCATTCAGCTCGACCATGCGTAGTCATGTGCCTCCACATGAAAAGACAGAGAGGTTTCGAGAGGTCACAGACCGACTTGAACGGGAGATCCAGCATTGGAAGCAGCGTACTAAGCACGCTGAGGCAAGAAATGCGTGGTACGACGATAAGATGGCCGAAGTAAACGGAATGATGGATTTCATCTTCTCTCGCTTAGGTATAGAAGCTCCTCCTGACATGTTTACGGCTCTTCCTCCTCCTCCTTAGCCTTCTACGACTCCTCCTCCACAATCGTCTTCGGCTCCTCCTCCACAGTCTTCTTTGGCATTTGACGCTGATGATTTTTTAAATGTATAAACATTTTTCTTATGTATGAACCATTTTAATTATTAATGCATAATTTTTATATTAATAATAATTTAGTATTAAGTTTAAATAGTATAATTATTTTTATAACAACAAAAATTCATATTATATTATGAATTTTATCGGTAAATAAATTAAAAATCAAAACAAATAAATAAAAATTTCTGAAAAGAAAAATTAAATTCAAAATTAAAAAGAATAAATGAAGAAATAAACAAATAAACAAATATTTTTACAGTCCTAGTCGACGGAAGAAACTATTTTCCGTCGGTAATGATCTCACTTTTACCGAAGGAAAAATAGAATTTCCGTCGACTAAGAGTTAAATTTTGTCACCTGTTATCTCTTAAACGACAGAATATTCCGTCGACTAAGAGTCAACTATCCTAGCCGACGGAATATTTCGTCTGACAAGAGTAAACTTTTTTCGTCTGTTATGTCGTAGACGATGAAAACATTTCGTCGGTTAAGATAGTTGCGTCTTAGCCGACGGAATATTTCGTCTATAAAGAAGAATTTTGTGGTCGTCTAAGATGTAACTGTAGTCGACGATTTCCTAACCGACGAAATAATTATGTCGGCAATACTCTTTGCTGATGAACATTTGCGTCGGCCAGAATGAACATATTCCGTTGGCTAAGATGTACCTCAGCAGACGGAATATTTTGTTCCGTCGGCTAGGATCTTCACCGACGCATCTTAGCCGACGGATAACTGACGGAATTTTGGTCGGCTAGGATGCAGACGGAATAATTATCTTAACCGACGGAAATATTCCGTCACCTAAAAGCCCAAATCCACTAGTGGCTTCAGTTCTTTCAAGCTGTTAACAAATGCCAAAAGCCAAGAGCGCTCAAGCAGATGCCTTAGCCAGGCTCGCCACTGCTCCTCCCGGCACCTCGCCCACAAGTCTGCACATCGAAACCTTGGAAAAACCTAGTATTTACATGGCTTATTCATAAATCTTTCCAATAGATGTTGCACCACCCTTTTGGATGGATCCATATATTGCCTTCCTCTCTTATGACACTCTGCCCAATGATAAGAAAGAGGCACAACGCCTCCGACATAAGTCTGTCATCTACCTCCTCAAAGAAGGTAAGTTGTATCACTAAGGTCAATCCTACCCATTACTTAAGTGTATCACAATCGAGGAAGGGCACAAGGTACTTAAGTCACTCCATGCTGGGGTCTGTGGCAATCACGTGGGAGCCCAGAACCTCATGTATAAAGCCTTGAGAAGCGGATATTACTAGCCCACAATGGATGATGATGCCAAGACTGTGGTGGGAGCCTGCCTACAGTGCCGTCACTTTCTTATGGCACAACCTTTACTGTCGCTACAGGGTGCCACAACCCTTAGTCATTGATAACGACACCTAGTTTGATAATGACACATTCTGGGAGTTTGTGTCTACATATGGAACTGTCTTATTTCATGTCTTTTCAGCTTGCCCACCCTCAGACTAATGGTCAGGTGGAAGCTATCAACATGATTATCAAACAGAATCTTAAAAAGAAGCTGGAAGACCACAAGGGTCTATGGGCAAACATGCTTCTAGAGGTGTTATAGACACTTCGTACAACTCTTACAACAACGACGCTTTCTTATGGTACTGAAGCCGTCATTCCTATTAAGATGGAGATTCTAGGTACTCAGGTCACGGGGTACGACCCCGACACCAATACTATAGGGCTACGCCTCAACATGGATCTCCTTCAGCAACACCGAGACAAAGGCTACTTGGCAACATCAACAACGTGTCGCGAAACACTACAATAAGAAGGTGATCCAATGCCCCTCACAGTTGGAGACTGGGTCATGAAATAAGTTATCCCCTATCCTACAAGTCTCAAGGATAAATGGGAATGACCCTATGAGATTGTCGATGTCTCGGGACCAACCACATTTTACTTGCAGAACACTAATGGGCGAGTCCTCCCCACCCTTGAAACTCGCAACACCTCCATCTACTCCCAGTCAAAGGATTTGGTTTTCACATTTCACTCTTTTCCCTAAGTGTACGACCCGCTAGTGACTACTGCTTTGTACACCTTACCCATCAACGGCTTAAAGTAATGAATACATGTTATGTTCTGAACACTTTGTCTCTCATACACTCACAAAAACGGTCCCACAACCACGAGACAAAATACTGATTAACGTTCAACTGAAGCATTTATTCAATATTAGAAAGCAGATAATGTTTTAAACCTTGTCTTCCAGGAAAATTAAAAGATGTCTCAGTTGGCTAACCACGCCATTACAAAAAAACCCATCAGATACATATGAAACAAAATTTGTTGCCACTATGATCAGCTTAAGCCTCATTCATTCCTAACAGCGGTGTCGCCACCCTTCTACACACTGTCGCCACTCTTTGCCCTACTACCTTGGCCCCGACTCAAAATTGGGTTGTCTGAACCTCCCTTATTTTGTTAGGTCACAGCTTGTGTCGGTGCTGAGTAGTTCTTAATGGTTGGGGACGAGTTGGAACGCCTACAACAAGTGCCGACACTTGGAGATGAGGACCAGTCACTTGGGGACACATCAAACGGGCTTGCGCGCCTTGGTGACAGCTCGGGTCCTGACTTGAACTCCCAATTTTTCTACTTACAGCCTGGTTTGCATACCAATTCCGCATCCCGAGTTCGTAGATCTATTTCCCTTGGGCTGCAACCTTGAACATGTCTTCTTACCCCTTGTTGTAGGCAATATGCAGCTGCTTCTTGTAGCTCTCATGCTCTCGGAACAGTCTCACCCCCACTTCCCAGCTCTGGCGCACTTTGCCTTCCAGTTGGCCTCTTGGGATGCGAGGTCTTGCTGAAGCTTCTGCACCTAGCCCTCTAACAGTGCCAATCTCCAGATTGTCACCTCTCCTTCCTGCTGCAGCTAATGTTTCTTCTCCGTTGCTGCCTTTCATTGTTGGGCTTCCACCTACGCATTTTCGGCACGTCTCTGCACTTCTAAAATGTGCTTTAAGGCCCGCCACCTGCAGGGTGAGCGCTTGGTTTGACTGCAGCATCGACACTATTTGTTTCTCTTTTGCATCCGCCGCCTGCTGCAGGTGCTCCAACGCCCTCTCACTGGCAGTAGACCATCAATGTCTCCTGCCCACATGAGAAATAGTCAGTACGTGTATAAAAAAATTGCCTACATATCTTGAGGTCTCGGCTTACCCGTGTTAGTTTCTCTTTGGCCAAATTTAGCCCAGCCAGCGGATCCGACACTTTGTCTAGTGCAGCAATGTCTTGGGATCGATGATGCATGTCATACACCATCTGTGGCAAGTACAGTTACACAAAGCTTGAATGATCTTGGACAGACTCCCTGAGCTCCTAGAGTGAGTCTCCCTTCTCTTCTTGAGCATGCCTTCCCGAGTGGGCTCCTTACCCTTTCGCTTCTCGGAGTTCACAGCTCCAGCCTCTGTCTCAAGAGAGGAGTCCTCGACCTGTTCTATCACAGGTTCCTGTGGGGCGGGCTCACCTTGGTCATGTTCCCCCAACACTAGGTGTCCTTGCCAGACTTGGGGCTCCCTTCGAGCCTCTTCATGACCTTGATTAGTATGGGTGCCCTCGTCTTTCGGCTCTTCTCCATCCGGGGTCTCTAGACCTAGTAGCGTTGTCACCTGAGAAGGCAAGCTAAGATAGTCTGCATCTCCAAGCTTGAATTTGGTGAAATCATCCAGCTCCTCTTCTAGCTTGAGGCTCGCCTCAGGATCGACGTTGTGTTCCCTCGTGTAGTCTACCTCAGCCTGTAGACTATCCAAGACGTCGTCGTCCATGGCCCGGTTATAAGGACCCTCCTTCTTATGAGTGGCTCATTTTCGTGGCATGACTTTTGCAAAACCAACAAAATATGAGTAGCGAGATATCAGAATTATACTTAAATGGGAACGGACAACAAAGTTACCCATCTGGTAGACGGGCATATTTAAAACAGCTATATATGACCAGCAGTGTTCTAAAACTCGGCCTAGTCGGCCGAGTACTCGACGAGTACTCGCTAGTCAGCGTCCTCCTGAGGCGATTTTAAGAAAATCATAGTACAAAGTCGGCCGGAAGAAAATCGGCCGAGTAATCGGCCCAACTCGGAAAAAATCGGCTCAACTCGGTAAAAAATCGGCCCAACTCGGTAAAAAAATCAGTTCAACTCTAAAAAAATCGGCCTAACTCGGAAAAAAATCTGCTAACTCAGAAAAAATCGGCCAAACTCCGCATTTTATTGACTATTTTTATTATTTTGGACATTATATTACCTTTTAAAAAATTATATTTAATTATATGTTTTAAAATTAAAAACCGAGTACTCCCCGACTACTCCTCCGACTACTCCTCTACTCGCTAGTCCTCGGCCGGCCGACCGACTAGCGACTTTTAGAACCTTGATGACCAGCCAGAAAATATTGTATGCACTCCTACACTTAAATGCCCACAACGCCCAAGCAATAAGGTGTTTCATGAGAGCAGTTAGCTTATACCTTTGTGGAACTACATAGAGTTATTACAGTCAGCACAACAAACAGAACACAAGACAAAAGGCAACTACCGAGATCTCAGAAAGGTTAGTACCAATATCTTGAAACGGGAAAGGAACAATGAATGGGGCGTGTCTAGATATTTCCACTTTCCCCCAACAAGAAAACACTTGTTCCTCCAGTTGTCAATTGTTGACGTCGGCAAGTCGTCAATCATCACACCGAACTTCTCCTGAAACTTTAGGGTAACACACTCAGCTCCCCCCTCTTCGTGGATGGCACCATGTGCCATAGCACATTGAACTTATTAAAATCGACAAATCGACAGTTCTGATGAAAGTTAGCAGCCTGATGAACAACTGTCCATTTAATTAATGCATTTGGCTAAGCAAACGATCTTTTTTCAAATTGATTTTAACATTAGCAAATTAGTAACTTGACATGTAACGTACCAGGGTTTATCACGAACAATTGCAAGTTGGATAGCTGCAGTGTTTGTAGTTATAACACCGGCTGAGTCATTAATTAGAGCCGCAAGCTACATCACACAAACAGATCAGAGTGTGTAATGAGGTACCATTAAAGTTTGTGCATAGTTCATCCATTTACAATATTGCAGGGCTTTTGACTTTTTTTTCTTTTTTTTTGAAAAAAATGAAATCGGATTTTATTGATAGACAAAAGCCAGAATGACATCATACAAGAGCCCTAAAAAGAGGACAATCAAGCACCATTACATTGAAACTTTGCACTCATGTCAACATGAGCCTAGCAGAGATAAAAATATCACAATACTATAGCAATAAGATTAAAGTCTGCCGACTCTAACCCAAAACCCTAGCAGAAAGCCCGAATCAACCTCATACCTCTCCCAAATTACCAAGCCTAACAAAGAAGACAAACTAAAAAATAGTGTCCACAATAGGACTTTATTCTATCAAACTAGAAAATAAGCTAATTATGCTATGTTGGAAAAAAGGAGGAGAAAAGAATGATGGGCTTAAAATCATCTAGCCCACAAAAGTGACCTAGATGGTAAAAGGCCCAAGGCCCATACCCCATCACCCTCTATCCTCCCTTCACCTCCTACTCCTCAGAAAAACAGTACCACCCAAATCCGGCGGCCGGCCTGGCTCCTCCACCATCCTAGACTGCCTAAAGCCACCGCCTCCCTTTCCTTCAAGTCCAAACCTACCAAATGTCCAAAAAATCACAAGAACACCAGATCTGATCTCAACTTGAATCTGCTCAACCGTCTTCAATTCTATCTAGCTGCTGCCACACGAAACAGTGCTTGCCACCCGAATCACCACAACAACTCCAAGCCTCTGATCTGCTAAAAGCAGTCTTAGACCCCAAATCAACACAAGTCTCTAATCTGCCGAAACAGTCATCGACCCTAAAGAGCCATGAATCCAAAACTGTAGCACCACCGAAGCTATGCTCACGTCCGTCTTCATCGTCTCCTAATCACGATCAGACGCCCTACCGAGAAGAAGGTCGTTGCCGCTTTCAACGAAACCCTGGAATTTCTTTCTCTGAGCTTGTCAGGACCCACCCCGAGTTAAACCCCTTTAACCCGAACTAAGTCTTGCAGGGACCACCTCCCAAAGAAGATTCTGCCGAAATTTTGACATAGACTCCCTTGAAAAGTGGACAACCCTTAACCTGTAATAAACCCAAATGAACACTTCTATAAACCAACAACCATCCAAAAACTCCTGGAGCCATCCTGCTCCCATAACCAACATCCTCCACAAGATACACATCTAATTTGTTTAACAAATGTTATCACAACAATGTTACACCAACTCTAAATTTAAAACCTATAATGGGTTCTAGATCCCTAGGAGTTCACCGAAAAATATATTACAACCCGATGCGTATCAGAGCAACTAAGTAAAGTAGAAGCAGAGAAAATTACAAGTAGGTTAACCCGGAACCTACTGTTGGTTTGGAAAATGGCGGTAACTATGTCTGGCCTCCACGAAGACTAATCGGATCGAGAACTGCAATCTGGGCATTTAAAACGAAGGGCCCAAAGGAGAAACATTGAAAAATATTAGCGTGAGTGGACAAAAATCAAATATAAAAAGTCTATTTTCTTTAATGTCCTCTCTTGGAGTTTTTCAAGAAATACCTTATGCATGCAATTCATATAAAATGAATAGATAAATCATAAAGCAAATCCCTTGGCTCAAATCTATAATTTAAATGTGGGGTGTTAACCTCAACCACGAGAAAACAACCGACCCACTCTACCACGAGAGAGTCTATTGACCAGCTCAATCGGAGAGGGTCCCATGACCCGCTCTACTCGGGAGGGTCCAACCGACCAGCTACCACCGAAGAGGGTCCTGACCTGCTCTATCCAAGAGGGTCCTACTGACCAACTATCACCCAAGAGGGTCATACCAGCTACTATCCAGATACGGTACCATCTCCATCTGGAGAAGGTCCATGCTAGCATGCAATACATATAACCATATCCTTGAAAATCCTTTAAAAACCTCGTGGTAAAGTAAATCGAAAACCAAGTCAAAACTCTCATGACTTTACCCCAAATATATTGGATTTAAAACATTTCCAGGAACCCGAAACCGGTTCTCTGACTTTACTTTAAAATCGTTAAATCCAAGAGCCAAGTTTCCCCTTTTAAAAATAATCCCCCTCTAAAACCCAAAATGGTGATAACAATTAAAAGTCATATTCCGGGAAAATCCTTTAAAATCACGGAAAATGTAGGAACCTCTTCCCCGGTTCACTTATCTTTAAAATGTATTAAATTCTCATTTTCCCAAAATCGCCATAAAACATAAAATGGAAGAAAATTCATTAATAAAGGAGAAACTTAATAAAATATGTTGCATGCATTATGTTTAAAAAAAATCCACTCACAAGATGCCGCTAAGTCTGCCGGCTAACTGAAGGCTGCTCAGCTCGAGCTTGATAGGAGCATTTTACGCTACGTTCTTAACATGTTTTTACCCTCATTTATGCTTTGTTTATCCATTATTTGATTAGTATTAGTAGTTATTTAGCATAAGGGGTTAATTGTAGAACATTGGCTAAAACATGTGTAAAATAGATAAAGTATGTGCAATATCGTTAAAAGCTGAACTTGGAAGTGTTCTTGATTTTCTTAAGTTTCTGTAAACCAATACATTGTCACTACTTGATTATATCTTTTGAATGTGTAGGTGACATGTATGTGGACATAACAAAACAAGAATCGTGAGGATCGGACTTATGGAAGGTAGCAAAAGAAGCATGGAAAGACGAGAGGCCAAAAGCATGAATTCGGAACAGAAACAGAGGATTTCCAGAAACCATAACTCAACTTCAAAGATTTCCCTAGGACGATCCAGGAGGAACTAGGGAACGTGCCATATATGGATGGAAAGCTGTGGATGTCTAGTTTCTAAATCTTTTGGAATCGCAGCAATCCAAGGTCTGAGGAATGAGTTATACCGGAAACAATGGCCGGAGGTCAGTCTGCTGGAAACAGGACAGAATTTGCTGAAGTTGTCTACCGAGTTCGTGAGTGTGTTTCTTCACCAAAATCCTTCCCAAGCATGCCAAATGATTAATGAAGAGCTTAATGATGATATGGGAAGTTGTTTAGAAGAAGAAGAATCGAAGAAATCACCAAGGAGAAGCCGAAAATAACAACTACGAAAGTTATCCCGGTCAAAACAGGATAACTCGGTCTACCGAGATTATGGAACCTTTTCGGCTGTCCTAGGAGTCCATGAGCATAAAAGAGAGCCCAATGCCGACCCACACACATGAAGAAGAGTCCATGAAATCAGAAAAAGAAGTTTTTAAAGTATTTTCCAAGTCAGCAAATTAAAGAGAAGGAAGACAAATCCAACAAGGAAAGAAGAGAAACCTACCCGGTTTGGAACACAAGGGGCTGCCGATTTTCATTAGGTTTTCTTAGGGTTTTGTCTCTATAAATACACATGTAATACAGTAGAAAAAGTGTCTTTCAATTGCTCAAGCCTTAGTATAGCCAAGCTCTACCAAAAACCCTAAACACACAAGCTGCTGCCGCCGCCGCCGCACCAACCAATTGCTTCCATCCGCCGCCGATTTCACCTTCTTCCCTAGCCGATCTATATAGGTAGCCTAGGTATGAAGTTCATCAAGGTTGTGTGTAAAAATCTACTGTATTTTATCAAGTTTTATTATAGATTATTCTATGGTTTTCGGTTTTATATGTTGCATGTGTTCTTAAGTTCTTCTTTGTGATTTTCTTGAAACCATGTGTGATGTATAACGTTCTAAGTATATTTTAGTTTCATGATTTAGATAAAGTTGTTGTATGTTCTTGTGTGTAGTATGTGTTAATTGATTAATCATCACCTGATCATGTAATCAAACCTAAAGATAGTCTAGGCCAAGACGTTTCTAAGGGGGGAGTTTAATAAGCCGTAGTAATCTAGGATCAAGTTAGGCATATTTGATAGTTTGATTCTAGTTGCTGCAAAGGGTTTTTAGGGTGAGTGATTTGCATGTTGAATAGGATGAGTGACGCCATACCTAGGACCATGTCTTCAACCGACTCCAGTTCGTAAGTGTATCTTGTTTAGGTTAGGCATATTTGATAGTTTAAACAAGGTGACACATATGTTTTAGGTTCAGGCATATTTGAAGTTCCTAAAAACACATGAGAAGTCATAAGAGGTTGAAATCAATGAAAACATATGATAGTGCGAGCATCACTATTTAATCTTACATGAATTTGTTATATGCTTATTTCGGTGTTTGTTATGTTGTGTGCTTGAGTATTGATTGACCGATGTATGTAAATATTTCTGTTTTCTTTTCTTTATGTTTCGAACACCTTATAAATCCCCCATTTAAAATCGTAAATATGTTAATACTTTTGCATTTGTGTATACTCGTATATTATGTGACAGATAATTGTGTATGCTATGTATTTGTGTATTTTTTATAAAGTGTGTGAATATTACTAACGATTTGTTTTGCAGACATAAGTCCTTCCCTAGTGTCCCCGGCTTGAACGATCCCTACTTACTAATGCTACACGATAGGGTTTAAATTGCAGGTTGTTGACAAACGGCCTCGTCAGTTTTTGGCGCCGTTGCCGGGGATGCTAAAAAGGATTTTTGTGTTGTATATGTATATGTTTGTGAATTAACTTTGTTTTCTTTTGTAGGTGCCGAATTATATGTGTGAAAGTTGTATATTTTGTGCCATAATTTTTGACTAACAATTTCTTTCTTATATTTTTGTGTAGGTGCCGAATTTATGTGTATATTTTCGTGTCATATGTGTTATAACTTAGTAAATATTTAGGAGGTTTATTGTTTCATATGTGATTGAAGTTTATTGTGGTTTTTAAAGTGTAACATGTAGGGAGAAGCCGCATTTGTTAATCTTAGCCTAAACCCTTCATGTTATTTGCGGATTTCATGAGGTTGAGGGCGGCTTTGATTAACACTTGTCGAGTGGTCTAGTGACCCGAGTTTGTTCCTAGCTGAGTAAAGGGCCGTTCTGTCATAGATATGGAATTCAGGTTTGTCCAATTGGATCTCAAGATCATGACTGACCACTCTTCTCGGTGAAGGGGTCGATAGGGGTCCGCCTCCTTGATCACAAACGAGTCCTGCCTGGTTCTTGTAGGGGGTTCGCCCCCCGTGACATTGACACTTGCCTTCTGAAACCACGGAATCCGCTCGAACTAGCCAAATGCTTGGGCCGAAGCATCACCACACTTTAAACGCTAGAATTTACTTAGACATGTATGACGCCATGAACTTCAAATTAACGTGGCTTTAATTTTTAAGGTATATCGGACGAAGCATAACACTACCTTGGGCTGTATCAGTCCATTGCACAGTGGTCTTCCCTGCTCCACGTACCTTGAAAGTTAAAGTGTAATAAAATCAAGTAGAAACATTTTAGGGTGAAACGTCATCACATTATGTTTTTGTCATGATTTTTGTCTATATGTAACTATGAATGTCGTGTGTGTTTTAACTTATACTTTGTTGATAAATGGACTTGTTTGCCGTGTGTGTATGCCGAGTTTGTTGTTCTTTATAAATTTGTGTGATGCCATGGTTAGTTTATATGTTATGTGTTTCTAATATGTCATGTGTGTGTGTGTTAGTAAGGTTATGTTACTTTCATCTTAGTTGCCGAACCTATTTACATTTCTTAGTTAAGCTTTGTTTTGTTTTTCGTTCTTAATTACGACGATGCTAACTTGATCTTTGGTCAAATGTGCCAATTGGTTTTTTGTAGGAGTCCATGAATGTCCGGATCTGAAACGTGGAGAAGAGATAATCAAAACAGATTGAGGCGTGTAGAACCAACATCTTCAGCCTTAGTCATTCACACAGAATCAGAACCACATTCACCTGAGTCAACACCTACATCGCCATCCATCATCACATCACCGTGTGAGAATTCACCAATAGCATTTGCCGATTTTTGTAACATTCCTCAAGTGCCAAACGTCAGGATGCCATCATTAAGAGATGAGAACGGGCAAGTTAATGGAGCTAATGGGGTCACCAGACCAATTAACATTACCTATCCAGATCCTGTGGATGGGAAAACAGCAGATTTTGAGATGAGAGGTGGATTCTTTCACCAACTGCCCAAGTTCCATGGACTTAGTGGAGAAGATCCTAACCGACACTTGCAACAGTTTGAATTTTGTTGTAACACCATGTGCCCTAGAGGAGCTGATTTGCAACTGGTCAAAATGAAAGCATTTCCATTTTCACTTGAAGACAGAGCTAGGGGATGGTTCTTTGCAGTGCCAGCTGGTAGAATCACATCATGGGCGACAATGATCAATGAGTTTCTCCTCAAGTACTTTCCATCGTCAAGGGTGACGCAAATCAGAAAGGAGATAACTTCCATCAAGCAGGATGTGGATGAAGCCTTTGATGTATATTATGAAAGGTATAAGGCATTGGTTGCTTCGTGTCCAAATCATGGGATACGTGAGGGACTCTTGCTTCAATACTTCTATGAGGGACTGCGCCCAATGGAGAGGCAATTCCTTGATTCAGCAGCTGGAGGATCATTGATGGAGAAGAGCAGAGAGGAAGCAAGCAACTTGTTGGAAATGCGTGCCACCAACAATCAACAATTTGGTTCGATTTCCACAAGGCGTGTGAATGAGGCAAGCACTCATGGAGAATCCAGTGCCACAAGTGAGCTTAAGGAAGATTTGAGCAAGTTGACACTCATGGTGTCGAATTTGTCCAAGAATAGAGGAATGCAAGTCTGTGGTGTCTGTAGCATGGAAGGACACGCTTCTGAGCAATGCAATCAGGTGAACTCATACATTGAGGATGTGAATGTCGTGGGTTACCAAGGAGGATTCGGCAATGTCCAAGGTTCAGGAGGTCAGACACGTTTTCAGAACTTCAATCCAAGAGCCAACGATCCAAACTTTCGTTGGAATAACAACAACAACGTGCTCAATCCTCAACCAAATGCACCTCAAGGACAACAACCCTATGTAGCAAGGCCACAAGGACAATTCATGCCTAGGCCATTCCAACCTTACAACCAACAAGGAGGCCAAGTAAGTGGAGGGAGTAACTATGATGAAATTTTCAAGAACATAGCCACTTCGACACAATCTTTGTTGGCCACAACTCAAACCAACACTAGGGACATTGCCTTGATGTCTAAAGATATTGTGGAGCTGAAGAATCAAATGGGACAAGTTGTGGATTTTATGGGGAAATTCAACGAACAGGGTAGATTGCCAGGAGGTGTTATCAAGAATCCCAAGAACGAGCAAGCACAAGTTGTTGTCACAAGAAGTGGGAAAACCTTGTTGGCGCCACCTTCAAAGCCTAAAACCACAAAAGGACTTGGAGTTTTGGACATGAGTGATGAAGAAGGAGATGCCAAGCTATACATGAATGATGCCGAGCACCATGCTGCCGAGACAAGCAATGCCGAGTTAAGTGATACCGAGCAGCAGCTGGATGCCGAGAAGAATGCACATGATGCAGCCGAGCATCCTGCCAAAACAAGCCATACCGAGCAAAATGAAGGTACAAACCGAGGTCAAGCGAAGAATGGAAGAAGAAAAGAAGCTGAGCCAAGCAAGGGAGATTTGGAAGCAATGAAGAAAAAGGATCTTGAGAAAGATCCAGCTACATTACAGAAGGAGAATGTGCCGAATTCTGAGGCACTCAAAGGTAAAAACTCTAACACAAGTGAATTAGTTTCGACTAATCAATCTTCTTGTTTGCCTTTTCCTTCTAGGTTCACAAAGAACAAAAAGGATAAATCCGACGAAGAAGTGTTGGAGGTTTTTAGGAAGGTGAATGTGAACCTTCCCTTGTTGGAGTGCATTCGACAAATCCCAAAGTATGCTAAGTTCTTGAAGGAGCTTTGCACAACAAGAAGGCACACAAGGGAAACACAAGTTGTAAAGATGAGTGAGACGGTGTCTGCCGTTCTCCAAAGGAAAATGCCGCCCAAAATGAAGGATCCGGGGAGTTTTTCAATCCCTTGTGTTATTGGTTCAACACGTTTTGATAATGTCATGCTAGATCTAGGAGCTTCGATTAATGTCATGTCTCATCATGTTTATGCATCTTTAGATCTAGGACCTTTGAAAACTGATAACGTTGTGATCCAATTGGCGGATCATTCTAACAAATACCCTATGGGGTATGTTGAAGATGTTCTTGTGCAGGTGAATCAACTAATCTTTCCTGTAGATTTCTACATTTTGGAAATGGAGGAGTCACTTTCTAACTCAACACAACTGTTGTTGGGACGACCCTTCATGCGCACTGCAAGAACAAACATCGACGTTGCTGGAGGCAACCTAACAATGGAATTTGATGGCGAGATGATCAGGTTCAATATTTTTAATTCCATGAAGTTTCCAAGAGCTGAAATTGAGGATGAACTTGTTGGGGGCAGCAGGAATGTCGACATGCTTGGTGATGCCAGGTACGGATCCGAACAAAGATTTGGCATTGCACATTGTGCAATGACCACACACCAAGCATAGCAATTAACCATTGAGCAAGGGGTCGGTTTTGACAAGTTTGGAGAGCGAGATGAGGAGGCTTTGAATGATTTGGAGCCGTCCATACTTGAAGTTGTGAGGGAGCTTGACTCACGACCAATCTACAAAAGGTATACTCCCTTGTCAATTCCAATTTCCACTAATAAGTTGTTACCATCTGTGGAACAGGCCCCTGAGTTAGAGCTAAAAGCTCTTCCAAAGCACTTGAAGTATGTATTTCTTGGAGAAGATGACACTCTACCAGTTATTGTGTCATCAACGTTGACAAAGCAACAAGAGGACAAGCTAGTTGCAGTTTTAAAGAAGAACACAGCTGCCATTGGCTGGACTTTGGCAGACATCAAGGGAATAAGCCCTACAAAATGTGTTCACAGAATCTTACTTGAGGATGGCGCCAAACCTACCAGAGAGGCTCAGAGACGTTTGCATCCTCCAATGATGAAAGTTGTAAAGGACGAGGTGATTAAGTTGTTAGATTGTGGAGTAATCTACCCAATCTCGGATAGTCAGTGGATTTCACCCGTTCAGGTTGTACCCAAGAAGAGTGGCGTGACTGTTGTAGAAAATGAGAAGAATGAGCTAGTGCCACAACGGTTGGTAACAGGTTATCGCATGTGTATTGATTACAGAAGGCTAAACGCCACAACCAGGAAGGATCACATGCCTTTGCCGTTTATGGACCAGATGTTGGAAAGATTAGCAGGTCACGAGTTCTACTGCTTCTTGGATGGATATAGTGGATATAACCAGATCATGATACACCCGGAAGATCAAGAGAAAACAACGTTTACATGTCCCTTTGGTACATTTGCTTATCGACGAATGCCTTTTGGATTGTGCAACGCCCCAGGTACATTTCAACGTTGTATGTATTCTATTTTCTCTGATTATATAGAAAATATCATTGAAGTTTTTATGGATGATTTTAGTGTATATGGCAAAAATTTCGATGCATGCTTAGAGAATTTAGAGAAGATTTTAAACCGGTGTGTTGAAACTAACCTTGTACTAAATTGGGAAAAATGTCATTTCATGGTAAATCAAGGTATAGTTTTAGGTCATATTGTTTCTGCTAAAGGATTAGAAGTTGATAAAGCCAAGATAGATATTATGCATCACTTACCCTCACCTTCAACGGTGAGAGAGGTTCGTTCGTTTCTTGGCCATGCAGGTTTTTACAGGAGGTTCATCAAGGACTTTTCTTTGGTGGCAAAACCACTTACTTCCTTGTTGCAGAAAGATGTGCCGTTTTCATGGTCTAGGGAATGCGAGGATGCGTTCGTGCGATTGAAGGAATTGTTGACAACTGCACCTATCATGACACCACCAGATTGGGATTTGCCATTTGAGTTAATGTGCGATGCTTCTGACTATGCCATCGGTGCCGTGCTAGGTCAAAGAAGAGAAAAGAAGCCGTGTGCTATATACTACGCTTCTCGGACATTGAACGATGCTCAGCTGAACTACTCAACAACAGAAAAAGAATTCCTTGCAGTAATCTTTGCTTTAGAAAAATTTCGATCTTATCTGTTGAATTCTAAAGTTGTTGTGTTTTCTGATCATGCAGCATTAAGGTACTTAATGACAAAGAAGGAGGCAAAGCCAAGGCTCATCAGATGGATTTTGTTACTTCAAGAGTTTGATATCGAAATCAAGGACAAGAAAGGAAGCGAAAACGTTGTAGCAGACCATCTTAGCCGAATCATACATGCAAAAGACGAAATCCCTATGTCAGAAACGTTCCCAGACGAACAATTGTTTCAGTTGGAGGCCAAAGAACCTTGGTATGCCGATTTGGTTAACTACATGGTGTCAAGGTCATTTCCAACATCAATGCCGCACCATACCAAGGTCAGGATCAAGAAGGATGCTCGCAATTACATATGGGATGCGCCATACTTGTGGAGGCAATGTGGGGACCAAGTCATTCGACGTTGTGTTCCAGAAGAAGAGCATATATCCATCTTGGATTTTTGTCACAAACAGGCGTGTGGAGGCCATTTTGGATCGAACAAGACAGCTAGAAAGGTGTTGGAAGCCGGATTCTATTGGCCAACGTTGTTCAAAGACGCTTATGCAACATGTGCTTCATGTGATCGTTGCCAAAGAACAGGTAATTTAGGTAAACGAGATCAAATGCCCTTAAATCCTATTATTGTTGTTGAAATTTTTGATGTTTGGGGTATCGATTTCATGGGACCTTTTCCTTCATCTAAAGGTTTTATTTATATATTATTGGCTGTTGATTATGTTTCAAAGTGGGTGGAAGCAAAAGCCACCAGGACTAATGATTCTAAAGTTGTTGCAGAGTTTTTCAGAACTAACATTTATTCTAGGTATGGAGTGCCAAGAGTTCTGATAAGCGATGGTGGATCTCACTTCTGCAATCGAACTATTGAGGCTTTGCTCAAGAAATATGGAGTCACCCACAAAGTGTCAACGCCATATCACCCTCAGACAAGTGGCATGGCCGAAACTTCCAACAGAGAAATCAAGCAGATATTGGAGAAGACTGTAGGACCTACAAGGAAAGATTGGAGTGATCGATTAAACGATGCACTGTGGGCCTATAGAACTGCGTTCAAGACGCCAATAGGGACGTCTCCCTTTAGGCTTGTGTATGGCAAAGCTTGCCATTTGCCAGTTGAGTTGGAGCATAGAGCATGGTGGGCGGTAAAGAAGTTCAACATGGACAAGGACGAGGCTGGATTGCATAAGAAGTTGCAGATTTGTGAGCTTGAAGAAATAAGGAATGACGCTTATGAATCCGCCATGATCTACAAAGCAAAAACGAAAGCATATCATGATAAGATGTTAAGAGGGAAGAACTTTCAGATAGGGCAACAAGTCCTTTTGTTCAATTCAAGACTTAGACTCTTTCCAGGTAAGCTTCGTTCACGTTGGGAAGGTCCGTTTGTTATCACTAATGTATTGCCTTATGGTACAGTGGAAATTCAAAGCACAACCTCAGGAAATAGGTTTAAGGTAAATGGTCATCGACTTAAGCTTTATTATCCTATGTTCCCTAAATGTGACGTCGACATCCAATCATTTGAGGAGCCATCGCCACAACCATAGTGACGCCATCAAAAGCAAGAAGAGAAGAGTCTAGGCTGATAGACTATAAACATTAAGCGCTGCATGAGAGGCAACTCATTTCAACCGTAGCTGTGGAGGAGCCATCAACGAGAGTTTGCATTTATCTAATCCCTTCACTTTTATGGTTGAATTATTTTGTTATTTTGGTTTATTATGTGACTTAGACACATGCTTAGGAAGTTATGACATGATTCTGGGTTTACATTGAGGACAATGTAATTTTCTAAGTGTGGGGTAGAGGTTACATAGTAATTTGGTGTGTTTTTAAAATTTTCCGAAATTTTTATTTAATTTTTGTCGAAATTTTTCAAATTTGTTTTGTTTTGTGTCTTAGGATATACCCTTAAAAGTCTATGATGAACTATATCTGTGAATGCATGATTGATAGTTTGACATTTATTTTAAGAAATTGCGAGTTTCATGGATATTGTGAATTAGTATGAATATTTGAGACTTGATTGATAATGAAGTATGCATGTTTGATTAAATAGTTCCAAATTAATGAAGTATGCATGTTTGATTAAATAGTTCCAAATAACCTATGTGAGCTTTTGAGCCCAAAAACTTTCTTTCATGAGTGAATTATGTGCCGATTTTTGCTTAAATTTTTTCGAAATTTTCACTATCTTTCGAAACCTCATCATTCTTTGCAAATTCAATGACTATGTGCTATAGCTTTTTAATGGACTCTAGAATTTACTAGAACTTGCTTATGTGATTTTCGAAGCTTTATAATCATAACATGTCTTGATTTTGAATATGATTGAATTTAATCTCTTTAGGATTACCACCATAGCCAAATAAAGCATATGCCTATTTTGTGCCCGTCGTGGGACTCCTTAGTTAACCCCTTTGAGCCTACATTAAGCCTTTTCTTTCATCACCTTTAAACAGAATTCCTCAGCTTAGAATAGTTAATCCTTGACCTTGTTATCAAGACTTGGCCAAACATTTTTCGATGGAGCTGTAATGTGATGTCAAAGAACAAGTGTGGGGTGGAGTTGAAGTGTGGGGTTAAACATCATTGTTTTGTATTGTATATGTGCCGAAAAAAATTGTATGTCCGAAAAAAAAAATGTGTTTAAGAAAAAAAATTCCGAAAAAGAAAGAAAAAAAAAAGAAAAAAGAAGAAATCGGAAAATAAAAGAGTTTCGGATCAAAAATTCAAGGCATAAAGTTTTGGTGTTTTTTGTAATGTTTTGTGAATTTGGAGTTAGTAATTATTTGAAGGTCTAAAAGTGTTTATATGACCTTTGTCCTGTTCACAATATGGAGAGAAGTCAAGAATGACGTATGGGTCCAACATGAAGAAATTCGACCCGTGAAGTGAAGACATGAGGAGGAGCGAGATTTGCTAAGTCTTGGTGACGTCTTAAAATCACCACTTATCTAAAAATTCCTACCTTATGAAACCAAGCCCCATTACAACCATATTATTGAGATTAATTCATGATTCTTAAGATAGCTAAATTTGATTGTGGAGATCTTCTCATGAGTCAAGCATATGGTTTTGGTCCATTATTGTACATAGTTATTAAATGAGGTTTTTCCATGAATTTCTATTCACAAAGTGCTTTTATTTGTTGAAATATGCAAGTTACTTGTTATCTTATCATCTTTTCTCTTGCATATACGATTGAGTGAATACCATGGATGAGTGAAAAGAAGAGAGTATGCCATTGTGAGGTGGAACGGTTATCATACATGTTTGTGCTATATGATCTCATATCTTAAGTGTTCATGCTATGATACATGCTTATGAAACTTTGCAATTACGTTTTTCATTCAAATGTTCAAACTTGAAAGTTATGCATGCTAAAGAATCTGAGACAAATCATTTAAGGGTATTACAAAGGGTAAGTGTTTAGTTGTTTTAAGTGTTAGTTGTTTTTGTGTCGTTAGTGTTAGTAGAGTCTTATATTTAGTTTGCTAGGGACTAGCAAAGGGTAAGTGTGGGGTAGTTGATAGGAGCATTTTACGCTACGTTCTTAACATGTTTTTACCCTCATTTATGCTTTGTTTATCCATTATTTGATTAGTATTAGTAGTTATTTAGCATAAGGGGTTAATTGTAGAACATTGGCTAAAACATGTGTAAAATAGATAAAGTATGTGCAATATCGTTAAAAGCTGAACTTGGAAGTGTTCTTGATTTTCTTAAGTTTCTGTAAACCAATACATTGTCACTACTTGATTATATCTTTTGAATGTGTAGGTGACATGTATGTGGACATAACAAAACAAGAATCGTGAGGATCGGACTTATGGAAGGTAGCAAAAGAAGCATGGAAAGACAAGAGGCCAAAAGCATGAATTCGGAACAGAAACAGAGGATTTCCAGAAACCATAACTCAACTTCAAAGATTTCCCTAGGACGATCCAGGAGGAACTAGGAAACGTGCCATATATGGATGGAAAGCTGTGGATGTCTAGTTTCTAAATATTTTGGAATCGCAGCAATCCAAGGTCTGAGGAAGGAGTTATGCCGGAAACAATGGCCGGAGGTCAGTCTGCTGGAAACAGGACAGAATTTGCTGAAGTTGTCTACCGAGTTCGTGAGTGTGTTTCTTCACCAAAATCCTTCCCAAGCATGCCAAATGATTAATGAAGAGCTTAATGATGATATGGGAAGTTGTTTAGAAGAAGAAGAATCGAAGAAATCACCAAGGAGAAGCCGAAAATAACAACTACGAAAGTTATCCCGGTCAAAACAGGATAACTCGGTCTACCGAGATTATGGAACCTTTTCGGCTGTCCTAGGAGTCCATGAGCATAAAAGAGAGCCCAATGCCGACCCACACACATGAAGAAGAGTCCATGAAATCAGAAAAAGAAGTTTTTAAAGTATTTTCCAAGTCAGCAAATTAAAGAGAAGGAAGACAAATCCAACAAGGAAAGAAGAGAAACCTACCCGGTTTGGAACACAAGGGGCTGCCGATTTTCATTAGGTTTTCTTAGGGTTTTGTCTCTATAAATACACATGTAATACAGTAGAAAAAGTGTCTTTCAATTGCTCAAGCCTTAGTATAGCCAAGCTCTACCAAAAACCCTAAACACACAAGCTGCTGCCGCCGCCGCCGCACCGACCAATTGCTTTCATCCGCCGCCGATTTCACCTTCTTCCCTAGCCGATCTATATAGGTAGCCTAGGTATGAAGTTCATCAAGGTTGTGTGTAAAAATCTACTGTATTTTATCAAGTTTTATTATAGATTATTCTATGGTTTTCGGTTTTATATGTTGCATGTGTTCTTAAGTTCTTCTTTGTGATTTTCTTGAAACCATGTGTGATGTATAACGTTCTAAGTATATTTTAGTTTCATGATTTAGATAAAGTTGCTGTATGTTCTTGTGTGTAGTATGTGTTAATTGATTAATCATCACCTGATCATGTAATCAAACCTAAAGATAGTCTAGGCCAAGACGTTTCTAAGGGGGGAGTTTAATAAGCCGTAGTAATCTAGGATCAAGTTAGGCATATTTGATAGTTTGATTCTAGTTGCTGCAAAGGGTTTTTAGGGTGAGTGATTTGCATGTTGAATAGGATGAGTGACGCCATACCTAGGACCATGTCTTCAACCGACTCCAGTTCGTAAGTGTATCTTGTTTAGGTTAGGCATATTTGATACTTTAAACAAGGTGACACATATGTTTTAGATTCAGGCATATTTGAAGTTCCTAAAAACACATGAGAAGTCATAAGAGGTTGAAATCAATGAAAACATATGATAGTGCGAGCATCACTATTTAATCTTACATGAATTTGTTATATGCTTATTTCGGTGTTTGTTATGTTGTGTGCTTGAGTATTGATTGACCGATGTATGTAAATATTTCTGTTTTCTTTTCTTTATGTTTCGAACACCTTATAAATCCCCCATTTAAAATCGTAAATATGTTAATACTTTTGCATTTGTGTATACTCGTATATTATGTGACAGATAATTGTGTATGCTATGTATTTGTGTATTTTTTATAAAGTGTGTGAATATTACTAACGATTTGTTTTGCAGACATAAGTCCTTCCCTAGTGTCCCCGGCTTGAACGATCCCTACTTACTAATGCTACACGATAGGGTTTAAATTGCAGGTTGTTGACAAACGGCCTCGTCAGAGCTCCCCCACGTCTTGTTCAAAATATACAATTAGGTCTTAATCCCACAATTAAAGTAAGGGCAACAACAATAAATCTCTACTCTTAACGTTCATCCTTAACCACCTCTAGAAAAAAATGGGGAGTCGGCCTCAATTACCCCATTAGCGTAAAAACCCTTAATTACACCCTCACGCCTAGCCGGTACTTCCTAAATGATCGGTTGTCATTTAATTATTCGAGTAATAAGTTCAAATCTTCAAAAATACTCAACGTATCAAATAAATCTCCAAAAATTACAAACTACCCTTCAATGGCCCTCTCTTAATTTTTACAATTTAATGGGCAAGAAAAACCGCCCAAAAGGTGGCGGCCCAACCGCTAGCTCCGTCGCCAGCAGCGGCCGCCGACAGAGGATTCTGGCCAAACTCCGGCCACCTCCAATCGACACCAAAATTTCAAAGTTTGTTCCTCTTGTCGTTACGAACAACTTTCTAGTTCAACTCGAATGCCAAATCGGCCTCTAACTAGGTCAATCGACAAAAAGTTCTAAAAACCTGAAAAATTCCAATTCAAAACTTCAATCCTTCAATTCTCCCTCCACACACCAAACCAAGCTACCAAATTCTAGGGGATAATAATACTCCTAAAACTCATCCTATCCATATAAAGAACTCAAAAATTGGTGACCTAGGAAGGAAGAAATTCGATCAAGAACAATCACTGTACACTCGAAGAACAAATCGGAATTTCTCCCGATTTACGGCGAGTTAGGTCGGAAAACTTACCTAGGAATGAAGTAGACTCGGAGGCCGAGCTTTTGGGACCGGTGCAGCGGCGAGTGGTGGCCGGACGGCGGCGCTGTGGCGCGCGCAAAGTCCGGCAGTGTTTCCGTTGGGGGAGAGGAGAGAGAGGGCCCGGTAAATTTCTGATTTTTCACTTTCTACCTACAGTAACTTCTCCCTTTTTATAGGGTTTCTCAAAATAGTAACTTCTGTTTTTAGACCGTAACTTTCACATACGAACTCCGATTAAGACACATAACATGTCTACGGATTCGTATCAACGCCCTCTACAACTTCCATGATGAAAGTTTTCCCAAATTCCCAACTTAACGAAAAGTCAACTTTGTGACCTCTCACGGTAAAACGGTTACTACAAAATGATTAAAGATTAAAATAACTTGGGTAGTAACCGACCGTAACTTGATTCTAGAACCGGGATGTAACAGAGCTGCTCCGAAGGGGTCCGGTGCTAGCCTCTTGTTTGTGGGTAAATTGACTTTTTTTCATTGAATTGGGTTTATTTTTGTGCTAATGTGCATTTTTCCGTTTCTTTTTTTACTTTTGACTCAAATACATACAGCAGGACAATATCTTTGACAGCCACGTTTGTCTATCATTGACCAAGATAATAAGCACCACCCACTACGTTGATTTCAATTACCAAAAGAGTCGCATAGTAGGTGGGAGACGAGATCTAGCTAGGTTGGTCGTGGTCACACATTATTAACCATCGAAAGTTCAAAACTCAATTCCTATTTTGCAACTCAATGAATAGCCTCCACAGATAGTAACGCCAAAATGGGTGGGACATAAATTAAGGCGAGCAGAAGCAAGTTGAGAGCTAAGCTAGAAGTCATGTACAAGGGCATCTTGGTCGCGCCAAAGTTTATAACTAAATGGGGTGGTATGTTAAAGACTACGCGAATTGACTACATAATATGATAATGATGTGTAGCTTAACTAACAACGTTAAAGTTACGGTCTTAAATTTTATTGACATATGTAAGGGAGCGTAACTCATTTAATATTTTACTCAAAAATGATACTGTTGTGTATCATTTATATGGACTCAAAAGAGTGATAATTGTTTGATATGTGAATAAATAATGTCATTAATCCTTCGGTCAATCAGAGTAAATCTAACCTCTAAGGTGCATGGTTCACAATTGAGGTGGTATGAAATTGTGGTCTTTCTACCATTGCTGAATTCTTGGAAAAGAGTACAAATTTTAAGAGCACAGACATTTTCATCGATACCTCTTTGCTAGATCAACACTTGCAGATTGATTTATACCCAAGCATTGTTGTATTGAATCTTCCAAATTACAATACAAGTTTGGGAGAAAATTTAGCCGCATGAGCTGGAGTGAACTGAAACCGAACGTTTACTTTCCTCTTTTTCAATGTTGTATTTACAAATACCCTTAATCTTCAAAAGCCTAAGTGAAAAAAAAATCATATCTTCTTGATGGGCTTTACACCAGTTCTTCTCAGTAAGTATTTTGCTGAAGAATGTTTCCTGATATGGCTGCTGCAAGTGCTTTTGTGAAGTTGGGATCTTTGGTCAAGGAAGAAGCCATTTGTTCCACCAAAAACTTTCGAAATTCTGGTGTTTCAGTTTTTGGTTTGGGGCTATCAGTAGTATTGGACTTGGATTTTGTCAAGCCAAGGGTGATGGTTGGTCCGGCGGAGCCGAGAGAGGTTGAGCAAGGGACTGATCCTAAGGTCATGCTGCGGTTTGAGCCTGATGATGCTTCGAGTTGAGAAGGGTGGGGATGGTTGTGTTCACCTTCATAAGTTGCCACCAGAATTGATTGGTCTTCAACACTTCTTTGAATCTGATAAGAAAATTAAGGGCAAAAGAACACCTTTAATAAGACTGATGGATATATAACGAAGTTTTGGAGTTGCTTAAGTTGGGATCTGAAGCTAAGAAGAGGGATCATGTTTTGATTTGAACTACGCTCACCTTCTTTTTGACAGGGCAGGTTGGAGCAAAAGAGCACTTGAAGTAAGCTCTAGGACAAGGATTGTCCCTTGTAACTTTTTGGCCATATTTTCTCCATTGATATCCATCCTTCACAACCTATACATATACACATAGAACTGCTCAGCATACACCTCAATTAAACTCTTAACATATGTTCAATTTCCACAATATGGTAATGTAACATGACAGATATATAACTAGAGAACATTTACAATGATAGATGAACTTACCAAGCTTGTCGTATCCGATGGTTCGGTCCTGACATAAGACCTATAAATTTTGGCCTTGATGGTCTCTTCCCTTGGCTTCTTGCATGATTCTCCATCACTGGAGCTGCTCTCAGAGTTTCCATTGTTGATGCCATTGAGGATGTTGTTACCACTATTATTGTTGTTGTTACTGCTTTCAGACTTTCTTTTCTTGGAGATTGGACTAAGCTCCTTCTCAGGGTTCTTGCTCATGTACTCCAACAATTGGCTTCTCAAAGCATTGTAGCTCTCACCCATCACCGTTAACATTTCAGTTAGCTTCTTGTTTTCGGAACTCACCCGGTGCAATTCCTCTACCAAAGCACCACTCTGTAAATCAAAGAACTCAAAGCGTTAGCACTATTGCATCTATATTTCGTGTACAAGTGAATTCCTATCTTCATCCTGTAGTTTAGTTAGATGAAAGTTCTGCAAGTATTACAATTCTTGTTGCTTCTGAAATAGTATCTTTTGATGGAGAACTATCAAGTACTTCAAGCTCTGCGTAAATTAGCATCCTTCCCAACTTGAAGCACCCATATTTAACGTATGAAAGATGGATTCTTTTCTTAACAAAGATAACCCCTGACCCATTTTGGTTTTATCAAATTGTTAAAAAAGAAAAGTGAGCTAGCTGTTGATTGAGAGCCACAAAACAAGATAGAGAAGGCAAGGCATGGAGAACTGAAGGAAGGGATCTTGAACAAAGAATAATACACTCACCTCTTCTTTTGCAGAAAGCTCCCTCCCAAAGTCGATCAAAATCTTGCTATGCACCAGTTTCTTTATCTGAAAATTACCAAACAAACCAATCCCACTTCAGAAATCCAGCAAACTGCTAGCCAATTACTACAAAAGTATAGCTTTCATGTCAACATACAGGAGGGGAATCATCGAAAAGCCGTAGAGGCCTGGTGTTAAGATACAGAGAAGTATCGATATCACATGCAGCAGCAGCTGAGGAGTAGTCCATATCAATCCTTTGAAAAGCTCGATCTTGAAGCAAAGTAATCAAACTTGACCAAGAAACACCAATAGCCGGCGGGGGTCAATGGGAATCGAGGCTTTATTTCCTTTCCTATACCAAAAATGATGATGAAGCCAGACAACAGCTGTGTGAATTTGGTTGAATGAACCCGATACGAACCTGGATAGATATATAGAGAAGAGAGACGAGACCGGAAAATGTCAAGTTGGAAAGGGTAACAGGGTCGAAAGAGAGATAAACGAGTAGTGTCAGTGTAGAGCTGGCATTAGCTTTCAGTTTAAAGATTATCTTTATATATTAAGCAAAGATGATTTACTGTTTATGTGAACAGTATCATCAATAAATAATAAAATTATAATTTTGTCTTTTTTTCTCTTTATTTTTTACAAGTTAACCTTATGGTTGTGTAATTGATATTTTAGTTGTATTGATCAATATATATTGATTGTTCAGGGTTTATAATCACTTTTATAACTTTTTAAAATAGTAGTTTTAGCGGTGTATATGAGTGTTGGTATGTGGATTTATGTAGGTTAGGTTTTGAATTTAAATTGGGTTTTGGGTTTCAGGTTTAGGATATCAATTAACAGTTAAATAACACTTTTGCCCCTCCTCCCTTTGTTTTTCACAAGCTAACCCGTTGGTTGTGTAATTGATATTTTTACCCTCCGTTTCAATATAATTACAGTTCTTCCATTATTTTTGTTTTTCATAAATGATTTTTTTAATTTCATTTTTTAAATTGAATTTCATGAAAAAAAAAACATTTTTTAGAACAATAATATTAAGGATAATGATAATATTCATAATACTAATATTTTTTACGATGCATCTGATATTGGCATGCGAGTTTAAGGTTCGACTTTTTAGGGTTTATATTCATTTATATCAATTATTTAAAATATTAATTTTGACTTTATATATTAAACGGAGTGGGTGGTTACTATTCATGTAAATAGTAAGGAGTGAATAGTGAAAAGACGAATCTGCCCCCCCTTTTTTTCCGGCCCTCTTTTTACAATCAAATCATCCATACATGAATTGACAGATTTGCTCTCAATTTTAATATTTTTACAATTTTGTCACTCATTTTAAAAATAACAATAACAATAAAAAATTAATAATAATAATAGGTTGATAGGTGTGTTGATAACAAATACCGGATGTTGTTAATAACATCTCCATAATAATAATATTCATAATAATAATAATAATATAAAGGAAATTGAATCAGCTCTAAAACTAAATAATTATGTTTAGTGTATTTTAACCGGTTAATAATTGTATCGATTGTTCAGAGTTTATATTCATTTATATCACTTTTTAAAATATTAATTTTGACGATGAATCTTAATGTTGGCATGCGAGTTTAGGGTTCAATTTTTCATGATTTATATTCATTTATATCAATTATTTAAAATATTAATTTTGATGATGCATATGAATGCTGATATGTGAGTTTAGTGTTTAGGACAACAATTAATTTCCCTATTGATTAAGTTTATCAGTTCAGCTTATGACATGAACTGATGGGTGTTCATTACTTGCAAATCTAGATATTTTGGTTGTTAATATAAATTCGGCGTTAACGTTTTCTCAATCAATTGTGTAATTTTTATTAATTAGAGTTTCAGATAATTGTTAAATAATATTGATCGTACAACAAAATTCACGTGTATAGTGTATTGATTTGTTATTCAAATTATATGCATCTCAAAGTAAATATATAAGTAATATGATTAGTAGTCTTAATGTTGAAATACATTATCTACTGAGAGTTATAAACAGTGACATAGAAACCAAATATTTTACAGACTCTTAAAGTCCTTCTACACGCGCGAAGATAGTATATAAAAATAGAAGACGAAAAGAACGGACAAAGACGAAGAAGTTGTAAATTGACCCGACGATGTCTCTGTCGACGGAGCACAGTTGAAGGCTATGTCTAGTTGAGACTTGGCAGTAGTGGGGTAAAAGTGTGTTACGGGCAAATAAAAGCTTTGCTTAATCTGTCACTTTTCGAATGAAGAAGCATTTCCCACGTTCCATTTTCTTGGATTATTATTGTTTGTCTTGTCGTCCATGCAAGGAGTCACTCTTTAGCAGTCCCGAGTTGTCAACACGCTTCAAAATTATTCCTTTCATTCTTTTTCTTCCCAATCAAAAATAGAAACCAAATCATGTATTTCTTTTTTGTTAAGAAAATACTATACTGTTATGACTTTATAGTCTTGTATGACGCTTAACGCAAGTATATCATGTTCACTAAAGTGAACTAAAAGCAGCTAGCGTGCTAAAACCCCTTTCAAAGGATAACTCAACACTCAACTACTTAATAGTTTGGTTCTTCTGTTTTCGTTTGGGATGTTTTGTATGGTTCAGAGATTTATGTTGTGTAGATTTTTAATTAGATGAGATATGCGATGATGTTATTGCACGAGATGGTGGTTGAACAATGACTCTCATGTGTCACTACGCTATTCTTTTCCTGATAGATCTGTATCATGGTCGATGTTAGAAAGGCTATCTGGGCTGACTTGTATTTTCTTTGTCCAGTTTGTTTCTTTCGACCCATTTTGGGACTCGTGGTAATAAATTATGTTCTTAATTATGCAATGAGCCACCACGAAGGCTAACTTTGATGGATCACGAGCACTACATGCTACCACGTTATGGCATATGAGCTTTCTGGAACTTGTGAGCTCCTTGTACTTCATGGTTATGATTGGCGATTAGACTGGCTGGTTCTATAATTATTATTGTAATTTATTAGTGGTTTTACACTCATAGCTTACATTAGTTTTTTTTTTTATCAAATACGTTAGAGTATCATTGATAGGAAAAAAATCTGAATGTCGACTTACAACATGAACATGATTCCACTCACGGGCACGTTAGAAATTAAATCATGCAGAGCTACCTAAACAACTGAAGCAACCTAGGTAATTCCTATGCTAAAAATCATTACGTGCTCGCCTCATAAATAGTAACGATGAGAACAAAATAACAAGAACATAAAAAAACTAACATAGTCCTAGAAAAACTCTATATTCTGGCGAAACCGAACTTCTTTAGTAGAGGAACTCACAGAAGCTTCACTCCATTGCTGATTAGAAGAAAACTTTATGTATTAGACATAGCCTGTCGGCCTTTCGTGACCACACAGCCCCCGGATCAGGACTGAACCCATAACACCTAGCTGCCAAATCACCGCCTCAAGGAAAATCAACCCATCTCAAGAAGGTAGAATGGATCCGCGGCACAGACTCTCGATGTCGAATCTCCTTTTGAACTCGTCGCCATGCATCAGCCAGCCTCTAACCACCACTATCTTGATCCCAGCGTACAACCAATCCTAGTCAAAAGGTCTTTTGACAAGCTGATTCACAACGCGTGGCAACCCAACACCACGATTATGCCATGAAAGACTTTGGGAGCCCGATTCCATGGTGAATCTCCCCTCGCCTCCACAAATGCCTAGAAAGAAGAAAGAAGAGAGAGGAGAGATGGTTGTGGGCACCAAAGTGCATGAATCTGACTTAGGCTGTCATCAACAGATTTGTCGCTGTCAAAAGAATTGAAGAGGTTTAGGTCAAGAAAGAGAGAGGAGAGAATCTCACCTTTCCCATTGTGTGAGATGTGATGGTTTTTTTGTTACGTTAGTTGTTATGCTCATACATCGAAATATAATAAAAGTTCATATTAAACAAGGAGACAAAAAAGTGGCAAACAATCGAAAAAAATAATGAGAAATTGCATGTATGTCAAAGTTGGCTGCTTGCTCAACCGGAGTTCATATATACCTAGAAACTTTACATGCATGTAAACATAAGATGCAAACCGGATTCCATACCCACCATGTCGGAAAGCCAAGTTAGAGAATCGATTAATTTGAATACTCCAGTCTTGGGTGGTGCCTTGTAATATTCTGTACCCAAATGTTGAAATACCCAGGATTTTTGACTTCCACATTGTTCTGCAACAAAAGGAAGACTGTTCTTTGATCCTGAATTGATTAATTTTTGGTATTATTGAAGTCGAAGTTGCACAATTTGTGAATACAAATATAGTTAATGACGATCAACGTCATAAAATATAAACATGCATGTCATTTTTCACATATATAGTAAACTACAAGTAGAATTAATTGTTTACTTGTGCAGACAAAACACATGGACCTTATTACAAGTTGGAACTAGTTTTATTGCCATATTGACTTCTGTACACAACTATGGTACTAGAATATACAAGATAATTTGAATACTGAACTCGGACGATTCTTAAGAAAAAATTATCTAAATAATGTCTGATTTTTTAGATAAGTAAAGGTTTATTGTTTTTCGTTTTAAAATTTTTTAAATGATATCTCACGTTTTTATCTCGATTGAAAAAAATATCTGTAACTATTAATTCTGTTAAAAAACTAACGACCGATTTTTTATGTAAAATAAAACAGATGTACACTTTGTTTTTTAAGGACCTTTGTTCTTTTTATCTTGAAAAAATAATACAGAAGAAAAAAAAGAATCTTTATGTATTATTTTTTTCATCTTTAAAACTCCAGATCTTTAAAATTAAGAACATGTTGTAAATTGTTATTATTTAATGGACATTCTTGTAATAAGATGATTATGATAGTTATTGTAATTTAAATTATGACCTCATATATTTTTTTTATAAAAGAGAGAGTCCTCAACCCAATGAAATACACATATTCTCTCATTATCTTGGTAGTTTCTCTCATTTCTCAGTCTCTTTCACTTTTATTTTACAACACGTTATCAGCACGAAAAACTCTAATATTGTCTTATTTTTCTGTTGCATGCAGTGGCGGATCCAGGAATTGAAACAGGGTGGGACTTGACTTTCCACAAAAAAAACTCGACTGTACGAGAGCAATATAGATTAAAAAAATGATACATCTAGACAAGGAGGTAATAAGTATTACCACTCAAATGCATGTTTATGTAAAACTAAATTCATAAAATCTCTAGATGTAATATACAAGAAACTAAATAAATACAATATATATAAATGTAAAAACTAGCACAACTAACTTAATTTATTCCTACAAGTACCTAAAACTTCAAATTTGTTTATCACAAAGGCATTACATATTAAAAAATCGACATGTTCTTTCTCAATGTGGAGGGGTGAGGACCATATATATAATCACAAAGAAATTCTCCTTCCATCTTTCTAAGTTTGTGTTTATATTAATTTATGACTTAGAGAGTAAAAAGAACCCGTTTTTTTGTAAACAACGATAAACTAAAGCTGGACACTTGATGAAGCACCTCAACCCATAGAAACTCAGCCTAAGAAATACAATTAATAGTTGTTCAACATTGGGTGGGACTTGAGTGAGACTCGGTCTAAAAAATAGCTCCAAAATAGTTGATAACCATGCAGAATTTTTTTTTTCAAATGATTTGGGTGGGACTTGAGTCCCACTCTCCTTGATTATAGATCTGCCCCTGGTTGCATGTGACACTCTGAAAGCAAAAGATGATCTTTCACTTTAGTTCATCGATTAACTTAGAAATCGTTTATCAACATCATGTGGATCATCATTAAACCAAGCTCTTGGATTGTCATAGAAGCTCCAGAAATGGCATACTCAATTCTACACATAAAAGATTGAGATTATCTGTTCTGCAATGACTAACGCTTTCTATCCTAATGCAATCCATATTTGCAGCCTTGAATATATGATGAAAAAATCACCATGAGACATGAACCATATTTCGTTTATAATTTTGAAATTCATCTATGTATGCTTATTGATTTGTGCTCGGATGTAGAATATTTTTTGTTTTAATGCTTTGAATCACCAAATTTATGTTATTTGTTATTTGGTTGAGATATCATAAAAATGTATTCATGTCTTGGTACTGGAAAACAAAAATGGCAGCCACCAAAATTAGTCACCACCAATTTGTCTAGTAGTGCAAATAAAAAAGGCACATGGATCATCAACATCGAACTCACATCAATTTCGAGTGTATACATGAGTTCCAGAAGTAACACACGTAACCATTAGTTTTGTTGTTCTGTGCTAGACATTACAGCTAATTGTGCAAATTATGTTCATAATAATCAATTATGCTAGAATCATAAGCAAACTTATTCCACAAATTATTATAGAAGCGTTACGAGTTTAAATTTTGTTTACCAATTATGTCTTTATGATTTTTATCCTAGAAGCATAAACATTATGTGTTTTAATTATGTGATTATTACATATTTATTATGCCAGAATCATTAACCTAATTAAAAATTTGTATATAAGATGTTAGCAGCGTTAATGATATTTGAACACATTTGTTTAGGTACATAACGGTTATATAAATGATATGTTGGTTACTAAGATTAAATCATAAAAGATAATTATAAATATAGTCATTAATACCAGATGTTACATATTGATAATATTCATTATGTCCATAGAATATTAAGATAAATAAGAAATGAATGTTGTTGTTCTTAGTGATTTAGAAGACAATGAATGTCCGTAGCATTCTGTAATTTGAGTTATGTTGAATTTAATTAAGAAAATATAATGTCAGAAGCATTTACAAAATCTATAACTCATATTATTATGCTAGAAGTATTATGAGCTGAAACACAATTATTGTATTAACATTATGTCATAAGCAGTTACACGGTTTTTGGATACTTCATGTCATAGCATTGTCTAGATAATATATATATATATATATGGCAATTCTCACCGTTCAATTATCTTATGTTGGTTTTCAAGTATCGGGTTTATTTCAAATTTATTTATATATTTGTACGCCATGTGCCTCGCTACCGAGGGTTATGCCCAGCTGCCGCCTAGCTGCCAGCACACATCATTGTGTGTGCCCAGTTGTTGGTACAGCGAGCCTCGCTACCGAGCACAGTGTGCAGGCGTACGAGCAGTTGTCAAGCGTTGTGCATTAATGTGCCATCAGCTGTTGCACGTTGTGCACTTCTAGGTACCCAGCTGCCGATCTACATTTAATCGGCTACCAACAATGCAATAGAGATCATGTTGCATAAAATTTTTGATTGCACTCAAGAATGCACATTGCTTTGCATCCTTCAAAAATAGTCCTTGTGTGACTATTTACCTATGTCTCTACCTTATGTTGTAGGTATGGAGCTCGAGTGCCATGCAGACAGTGTGACTACCAACACCATTTTAAGAAACATGCCGTTGTTTTTGAAACTTGTGTCGTGTCAAACCTTTGTAACAACGATGATTGGTTCATCACCTATGATTAAAGGGCGAGGGACAGCCCATTTGTTTCTGCCCAATGTGACATTGATCAATGTTCAGATGTTGTTTGTGCACCAAAAAGAAATCAAACTTTGTTGAGCTTCAAAGACATCTACCACTACCAGAAAAAAGACTTTAGCCGACGAAATTTTTTATTCGTCGGCTAAACTAATTTTTTCGTCGGCTATAGTATGTGAACTTTAGCCGACGAAAGTAGGGTATTTCGTCGGCTAAAGTACCTTTTAGTTACAAATTTGCACTACGAATATTATGGTGTCCAATTGACTATTGTGATACCAATCTGGAAGGGTAACGGGCGAATGAGTAAAACTCATTGCTAATCTTATGATGTATGGGCTTTTTTGGTAATCCGAGTTTGTTTAAGGCTTCAAAATGCAGTTTTTCTAAACACTTAACACACGAAAACGCCTATATCTGCATCTATATAAGGAAATTTGGTAGAACCTTCAACACAGCAAACTCTCACCATGATGAGACACAACTGCCCATCTAAAAATTTTGTGACATTTACCCCTCGATGATAGGGTTCCTCATATGGATAAATAATGGTAAATAGTAGGTATGGTAAATAGTAGCGCGTTGTGACTCCGGTCATCAAAATTTACAAACAAAAATACGACCTTCAAATATTATCAATATGTTGAAATATATCTATGGTAAAAAATTTAACTTGATCCGATAAATTTAAGGGATTCATCCGGACAGACAATCCTGTAAGTCAAACCCCTAAATTGTATTGACTGTAACTATCGAAATCGAGAATTTACCGGAATTACGTGATTTTTTCAGCAGTAGACGCATTTCACCATTCCGGTCATATCTTATTTCACGACTTTTTTGCGTTTGAAGTTTCTACGTCGAGTTTTTTTTTAAACAGAATATTTACTTAAAGCTTAGTAAACAAGTTACAACATTAGTCGACATATTGTGATTCCGATAATCAAAGTTGAGAAACAAAAATCTGACCGTCTGATTTGATCATTATGTAGAAATATGTCTATAGAAAAAATTTCAACTTGATAAGACAACGTTAAGGGCTCGATCCTTACAGTCAATCTCATAAGTCAAACCTCTTAACGCACGGAAACGGTCATTTGACCATCTAAATTACGTATTTTGCCCTTACCTTCAACTGAAAATAGTTTCAAATCGATGAGACGCAACCAGTGGTATAAAAATTTTAGGAAAAATAACCACCGGAGATCGGGTTACCTCTAGGGAGAAAGAATGGAAAATTGCGTTGAGGGTTTTGAGTTTAGGGTTTTAGCCGACGAAATTAGAGTAATTTGTCAGCTAAAGTTAAATAAATAAATAAATAAAATAAAAATAATAACTATAGCGATGAAATTTATTAAAATTCGTTGGCTAAAGTTAATTCAAAATTTTTGGAGGGGATTTTGAAAATTTTGATCCTTTTCTGACTAAAACTTTGAACATTAGCCGACGAAATTAGGGTAAAGTTCAAAATTTATAAAATCCATGTCAAAAATTTTAAATTTTTTGTATATCTTTTATTTTTCTCCTCCTCCTCTTCATCTTCCTTCCTCCTCCTCCTCCTCCTCCTCTGCTTACTCCTTCTCCTCATTTTCCTCCTCTGGCGGCAATAACTCCTCATCCTCCTTCTCCTGCTCCTTCTCCTCCCTTTTTCCTCTCCCTCTCCTAGCCTTCTCTTCCTTCTCCTCCTCCACCACCGGTATAAAAATGAAAAAGAAGAAAAAAAAATCATAAATACAAGAAATAAAAAATAAAAATAAAATAACTAACTATAGCGGATGAAATTTATTAAAATCCTTCGGCTAAAGTTAAATAAAAAATAAAATAAATAACTATAGCCGACGAATTTTAATAAAATTCGTCGGCTAAAGTTAAATATATAAATAACAAATAAAAATAATACCTATAGCCGACAAAATTCGTCGGCTAAAGTAAAATAAATAAATAAAAATAAATTAAATAAATTACTATAGCCAATGAATTTTAATAAAATTTCGTCGGCTAAGGTCCAAAAATTCGTCGGCTATAGTCCAAATTTTAAGCGACAAAAAATTTCTTCATCGGTTAAATAAATGACTTTAGCCTACGATGAACAATAATTTTGTCGGCTAAAGTCTTGGCCAACGGCTTTTTCCCGATGACTTCTTAGCAAAAAAAATTTTTTACTTAGCCGACGAAAAAATTTCGTCTGCTAAAGTAGTTGTTTCAGTAGTGTGCGCCAATGTTCTTCTGTGTAACTTCTCCTAATTGTTGTCGTAAACGCATCTTGGAGAAGCTTATGAGTGAGTCTACTGATCTGTACCTCACTACGATTCAGATTATTAAATTCAATGAAGTCGCCAAACATGATACTTGGGACTCTAACTCTTACAAGCTCTGGCATGATCGCCTTGGTCACCCGAGAAGAAGAGATATGATGGTTAGGATTCTTCGTAACTCGCATGGACATCCGTTTTTTCGGTCAAAAAGAAAGGGTTTGGGACATGGTCTCCTCGAAAAGGAGGGTGACGTTGCTATGGTCTACAAAGGTAACCCCCGGCCGACACTAAGGTCACCGGTGCACGGTTCCGCCGATCCTCACAAAGGTGAGATGTTTCAGCCCTCCCCTGATTCATCAATGACTATTTCCTATGCACACCGGTTGTGTTATAAAGCTTATACTTTGGCTAAGTTGGTGTCGAGACCATCTTCTGCTAAAGCCAACAGTGAGAAAATTTCATTCATCTAGCGTGTAGCGCTCCGGGAGGGGAAACTACAGTGGCAACGATTTTAAACCAATAAGAAGCCAACACGTCCGAAGGTGCCAACAACTTATTAACCTAAAGTCGTAGGCTTTTTAGTAAGTAAAATAAAATTTAAACTTTAGACTTTGAGTGGTACCATAAGAAATTCTTAAAACATTCATAAGTGTTTTTCTAATTTCGCGAAAGGTGGTCAAATTAAAGGGTCAATTAAAAACTTTAGCGACAACAATAAAAATATAAAACAGGGTTAACAATTCAAGATGACACCTTTACTGTTTATAGAAAAAGCTTTGGTAAACGACCCGAATGATAATATAGGAAATGTGAGTACAACTCAGACCAAACATCGAGGAAGGAATGAGGCTCCACACACACAGCTCTCTTTACCTATCTCGTCACAGTACTGACGAGAGTTGTTTACCGGGGTTAAGGATAAGCAACCTGCAATTTAATTCCCTGTAATTTGTTAGTAGTAAAGATAAGTAGGGATCGTTCTAAACCGGGGATGCCCAGGGTAAATAAAAAGAAAAGATCGTTAGTTAACATACAAACAATTATATAAACAAATAATATATATAAACAATTATTCACATATATACTTATTTTCAAATGAAAAGGGTTTGTAAGGATATCGACATTAATTATAAAAATAATACAACCTAAGCTAATATTTACAAGATTGATCAATCGATACTCAAACACATAACATAACAAACACCGAAATAAGCATACAATAATTTCATGCAAGATTAAATAGTGATACTCTTACTATCCTCTATTTTAATTAATTTCAACCTCTTATGACTTCTTATGTGTTTTTAGGAACTTCGAATACGCCTGAACCTAAAACATATATGTGTCACCGTGTTTAAACTATCAAATATGCCTAATCTAAACAAGATACACTTACGAACTGGAGTCGGTTGAAGACATCATCCTAGGCATGGCGTCACTTATCTTATTAGCATGCAAATCACTCACCCTAGCAACCCTTTGCAGCAACTAGAAACAAACTATCAAATATGCCTAACTTGATCCTAGATTACTACGGCTTATTAAACTCCACCTTTGGAAACATCCAGGCCGAGACTATCCTTAGGTTCGATTACATGATCAGGTGATGATTAATCAACTAACACATACTACACATAAGAACATGCAACAACTTAATCTAAATCATAAAACTAAAACATGCTTCAATCGTTACACATAACATACGGTATTAAGGAGATCACAAAGAAAAACTTAACAACACATGACATGCATAAAACCGAAAATCCAGAAAATATATATAAAAATTAAAGCAATATTCATACAGAAAATTATACAACAAAACCAATAGAAAACTCATACCTAAACATAAATCAATTGGCTAGGGAAGAAGTGGTATTCGGCGGCAAGCGGCGGCGGTTCGGTGGAGATGATGCGGCTGGTTTGTTGTTTTCTGTACGGGATTTTGGGTAGAGCTTGGCTATACTATGGCTTTGATCAATTGACCCCTAAAACCGAACTAATACATGAGTATTTAGAGAGAAAACCCTAAGGTAAAATCGGCATACACTCCTTGTCCATATCGGATTGGACTTCTTGCTTTTCCTTGTTGCACACAACTTTGACTTCTTGAATTTGCTGACTTGGATAATGATTCATAAACTTCTTTTCTGAATTCTTGGACTCCCCTATATGTCAAGGAATCAATGAAGGACTCCCTTACACGTTTTGGGCTCCATAGAACAGCCGAATCCCCTCCATAGTCTCGGTAGAACAAGTTATCATGTTTTGACCGGGATAACTTTCCTAGTTGTTGTTTTCGGCTTCTCCTTGGTGATTTCTTCGATTCTTCTTCTTCTAAACCACTTCCCATATCATCATTAAGCTCTTCATCAATAATTTGGCATGCTTGGAAAGGATTTTGGTGAAGAAACACACTCACAAACTCGGTAGACAACTTCAGCAAAATCTGTCATGTTTTCAGCAGACTGACCTCCGGCCATTGTTTCCATCATAACTCCTTCAGAACTTGGATTGCTGAGATTCCAAAATATTTAGAAACTAGACATCCACAACTTGCCATCCATATATGACACGTTTCCTGGTTCCCCCTGAATCGTCCTAGGAAAATTTTTGACGTTGAGTTACGGTTTCTGGAAATCCTCTATTTTTGTTCCGAATTCATACTCTCAGCCTCGTGTCTTTCCATACTTCTTTTGCTACCTTCCATAAGTCCGATCCTCATGATTCTTGTTTCGTTAAGTCCATATACATGTCACCTAAACATTAAAGAAAATTAATCAAGTAATGACAATGTATAAATTTACAGAATCATAAGAAATAACACGATAACTTCATAAGTCAGCTTTTAACAAATTAATGCACATTTTCTCTACTTTACTCACATTTTAGCCATTGCTCTACAGAAAAACCCTTATGATAAATAACTAACAATACTAACCTAATAATGGATAAACAAAGCATAAATGAAGGTAAAAAACATATTAAGAACATAGCATAAAATGCTCCTATCAAGTACATAGTACTTGCAAACAACCTGTTGTAGGGGTGAGCGTCGTCCTCGCGTACTCACATATAGGCCCACCAATGATAGGTTTGAAAACCATAAAACTATATATATACACATATAGATTTGAGCTCTTAAATAAAACCATTTCGAAAATCCTTGGCACACAAAAACATCATTTCATATCTTTTGGGAAAACAGTGCAGTATGCTAAAACAGGGGCCAGAGCGCTCAATGAACAATACAGCCTGCAGGGCTTCACGAATCTTTATGACCGAATCCCGGGTTTGTCTATACAGCAAACCGGGGCCAACTACCTATGCGTCTGAAGACAAATAGTAGCGAGAGTGTCTATTTACTGCTAATGCCCAACAAATCTCTCGTAACAGCACACCACACTTACGTCTCGCTTAACTCTGTACGAGACGAGCGTAAGTTAGATAATTAAAATAAACAGGGCATTGCCCTCCAGAGGTTCTCTGTCATCAACACCGTGGGAGTGTTATATACTAGGTCCCGTCACTCTTAGGTCACGCACCAAAAATCAGGACAACGGTGCTCAACATATCACATCATTATATAAAAATCATTTATGTCTAGCCTCGAGTTTTCTTGGCCCAATCATAAATCATTTATCTTTTAATATAAAGAAAACTTTCCCGAGGCATCAACCATGAGCATAAAAAATCATGCACTTTCATATATATATATACAAAACCACTAACAAAGGGGGTTTAGCTTCTCTACTTGGAATAGTCGTTCCATATGTAAGCTTCAAGCTTCCAGGAACCGCCTCGGTAGACCGAGGTCACCGTGTAAGCTACCTCGTCTAAATGAATCACTGCAGAATTAGAGTAGCTTAGCAACCAAGAAACAATAACAGTCAACAGACCTCAGCATTCCTAGTTTGACCGGAATGACCACATGGACCAAGTTGACCAACCAATTTTCTTTTTAACTCTTTAACCTTTTTGACTTTCTTTTCCAGTTATCGACTCTTTGCTCATTTACCAGAAGTCCAACTTAACTTCCGAACTTTCCATTACCATGTAATCTGACGTTAGGGTGTCACATAATAATTCGTTGAATTACTATAGACACCCAACGTGTCTCACTTTAACCAATTCTTCAGTCTTGAGTCGATTTACCAATTTTCGTGAATCACCCAATTTTACTTAAAACAATCAACTTCACACTTTCAAAATTTCCAGTTATCGTTTACCGATAACAATTCAACACTTAACCAATTTAACCGAATTGTGTCAAACTTCGTTGAACTTCAATTCTTTACTAAACCGTTTTTCTGAAGATGGGACTTTTCCAAAAAGTTTCCCAAATTACGGTTAGTTTCCGTTTATAGTAAGTTTCCTTAAAACTTAACTTTTCGATTTACGGCCATTAACTCGATTAACAGAAACAATACACTCCTAAGGAGTCGAAGACTACCTCTTCAGCGTTTCAGCCGGATTCATTGCCTCGTTGAAATCATCACCAGATTTCGGCAACTTGCCAGAATCTCCTGCCGGATTCCGGTCAAATTACCGGAAATTCGCCAGAGCTTCCCCGTAAATTCTGAATTCCAAGTTATCGACAAACAATGAAAACAACATCAATAAAAACAGAAATCACAGTAATCTCCAAAACACCAACTCACCTCCGATCTGCTCCAAACCATGATCCAACAGCTTCTCAACCTTCTCCTTGCCGGACACCACCCTCTGATCCACACTGAGCCGAGCCCAGCTGCAGCACACCGAGCAGCTCACTGCCTCACTCCAAAACCTCACCAGCTGCCTCCAAACTCCTCCCAAACCCTACACAAGTGTCCAAGACTCCCTAGAACTCCTAAAAGAGGTCGCCGGGGGAGGAGAAGAGAAACCCAGGGAAATCCGAAAAAAAAACAGGAAAAACAGTGAATTGGGGATTTTGAAATTGAGGCTCGAATTGAACATCAAGAGGCAAAGGAAGGAAGAGGAAGAGAAGAGGAGAAAGAATATACCGGTCTCACGTCACCTCGTCGCCTGAACGGCGAGTTCCCGTCGGAAAACAGTCGAGCCTTCTCCTCGCTCGATCTCCTGCTGTGGTGGTTGTTTGGTGGATTGGGAGGCTGGGCTAGGCAGAGGAGGAAGAGAGGAAGAGAAAGGTGGGTATCCGCTGGCGAGTGGCGGCCGGAGTCGCCGGCATCGGGCGGAAGACAACGAAGGCAGAAGCGGAGCTCGTGGAGCTCGAGTTAACTGAAATGGGAGGTTTGACCGAGTCAAACCTCTCACCCCTTTTATAGAAAAATGGACGGTCCAGATTTAAAGAAGGGTAAAAGTAAAAGGTAAAATGGTAAAAACTGTTTTACCAAAATAGTATTTAAATGTTACCTAAAACTTCAAAAATTCACAGAAAATAAACTGAAGCTCTGAAAAATATTCTGAAAATACTGAGAGACTCTTGTCGAAACGTACCACAACACCGAGTCCTTAAATGAGGAATATGAAGAACTTTTAAAAACTCAAAAATGAACGTGGTCGTTAACTCGCGAAGTTACCAAGTGCGATTTAAACCTCAGTAACTCGTCATTAACAACGGTAGAACGTGCGGGGTCTCACATAGCGCATCCAAGGTGATATATGTGTACCCATCCATCTAGTATGTGGACCATTTCATTATTTCATGGTTCTGGTGGATCCTTCGACGCGTTGGTCACACATCCCTTTGTTGTCCACAAGAAATGTTGCATTCCCGAAACTCCTGGCACAGATTATTAAGCTTCGGGTTAACCACTCTGATCATCTAAGTAAATCTATTCATATGGATTCTGTCGGTGAGTTCATGTCAAAGGTTTTTGATGATTATTGCATGTCTATCGGGATTGAGGTTTAGTATCTTGTACCCCATGTGCACTTGCAAAATGGTTTTGTTGAAGCTATGATAAAGTGGCTTCAAATTATAGCTAGAGCATTGGTCATGGGCACCAAGCTCCCTATTACGTCTTGGGGTTATGCAATATTGAATGCAGCAGTAGTTGTTCCTTTCTGACCTACCTCTAACCAAGCGTTTAGTGCGTAGTAGCTGGTTACTAGATATGAGTCTGACATCTCGCACTTACACATATTCGGTTGTGGAATGTATGTGCCGATTCCGCCACTACTGCGTGCTAAAATGGGTTTGAAATGATGTTTGGGTATCTATGTCAGATATGATTCACCAACCATTATCTGAAACCTAGAGTCTGTGACATGTGATCTCTTTAAAACAAGATTCGCTGACTGTCAGGTTAATGAAACCGTCTTGTCGTCGTTAGGAGGAGATGGGAGCATGAATGCTCAATAGAAACGACAAGAATTATTTTGGTGCATTCCAACCTTGTCAGATTATGATCGCTGCACTTCTCACATGAAAAAAGAAGTGAAGTGAATCATTGATCTCCGGAATGTGGCGGATTCCATGCCCGACTCATTCACTAAGATTACAAAGGTGATGAGATCTTATATTCTAGCTGCAAATATACCTACAAGGCTTGAAGTCATGAAAACGAGCAAGAACACCTCGGGTCTATGTATGGTTACCACCGATGTTGGTACCACCAATCATAGTGGAGGGGTGAAGGTCGTGGCTCCACAAAGGAAGAGGGGGAGGCCACATGGTTCGGTTGATGCACATCTTAGGAAGAGACGGACGAAAAAGGCACAAACCAATCCTTTACATATTGACACAGAGAATCCCTCTCATGAGACTGTCTCAGATTATAGTTATGTCCTTTAATCGATGTCGGTAACTCTGGAGGACGCTTTGAAGTTTGCATTGGTATCAGAGAATATAGAAATCTCAATGTGTTGTGAGAACACTTTTGAATTATCAGACCGATCATCGATGCATGTCAATGATGTATTTGCATATTTCGTGGCTCAAGAAATCATAAAGCACGATGACATCAAACCACGCTCTGTTAAAGAATGTGAACGTAGAGCAGATTAGCCTAAATAGAAAAAGTCTATACATGAGGAATTTGATTCCTTAGCAAAGAGACAAGTATTTGGTCCGGTAGTGCCAACACTGCCAAGTGTAAAACCTGTAGGACATACTTGGGTCTTTGTTAGAAAGTGTAATGAGACGAACGAGGTACTTAGGTACAAAGCTTACCTTGTGGTGCAAGGTTTCTTACAACGTTCTGGAATAAACTATGATGAGACATATTCTTCGGTTATGAACATCATTACTTTCCGCTACTTAGTTTGTTTGGTAGTGCTCGAAAAACTTGACATGCAACTCATGAATGTGGTTACTGTATATCTCTATGGGGATCTAGATCTAGAGATGTACATGAAACTCCCTGATGTTTTTTTAATTCGTAAGTTTAAGTGACTCTAAACCACAGAGTGTGTATGTTATTAGGTTGGAATGCTTAATTTTATAGATTGAAGCAATCCGGACGAATTTGGTATAGTTGTCTAAGTGACTGCTTGATTAGGAAGAGATATAATTAAAGTCTTTTTAATTCATGAGTTTTTTTTACGGTTTTCAGGTCCGGTCCGGTTTCTACGGACCCCAAACCACAAACCGGACCATACATACCAAGTTCAGTTTTTCTTTCGATTCGGTTTTTTGGTTGGTTTTTTCAGTTTCGGTTCAGTTTTCGGTTCAGTTTTTTTTGATTTTCGGTTTCGGACGGCCACCCTTATCTCCGGCTGTGGTGGTTGTTTGGTGGATTTGGAGGCTGGGCTAGGTAGAGGAAGAGAAGGGGAAGAAAAAAGGAGATGTCGAACGATGACCGGAGGCAGCCAGGCACCGTCGAGGACGACGGAGGCAGAGAGACAAAGAGAGAGCTCGGGAGAGCTGAGTTGACCCGAAATGGGAGGTTTGACCGAGTCAAATCTCTCATCTATATTTATAGGAAAATGGACTATCCAGATTCAATCTAGAAAAAATCCAACATACCAGATTTAAAGAAGGGTAAAAAGTAAATATGAAGGTAAAAACTATTTACCGGAATGGTAATTAAAAATTACCAGAAACTTCAAAATTCGTAGAAAACAGACGGAAACTCTGAAAAATATTCCGAAAATCCCGGGAAACTCATGTCGACACGTACTATGACATCGAGTCCTTATTTAAGGAATATGGAGAGTTTAGAAAAACTCAAAAATAAACTCGAGCAATAAATTTATAATTCATCGGTCACAGTTAACAACTCTCGGTAACTCGTAAACCACTGTGAAAAGGTAACTTTTAAATACAGGGTGTTACATGCCGGGTGTTATCCACATAGCTGCCAAGATGCGGCCACTACTGCCTAGGGGCTGACTCCCCTTCTGCTCTCGACACTGCCTCCCTTCGTTATGCTGAGACCCCCAATGATGTGTTTGTTGGTTTCTTGGATGCATGATACTTGTCAGATCCACACAAGGGAATACATCAATATCATGGAGGTCTACAAAGTAGATTTTGGTGGCGATATCTTCCAATCATGCAGAGATCATAGCCCTACATGAAGTTTTTCATGAATGTGTATGGCTAAGGGTCAGTCATTGGACACATTAGAGAAACAAGTGGATTGACATCCACCACAGACAAGCCTACATGCATTTATGAAGAGAATGTAGCCTGCATTAGAGTTAGGTTGCATCAAGGGTGATAATATAAAAAATATTTCACTGAAGTTCTTCCACAATCAACAACAGCAAGCCTTCCTCAATATTTAAGTGAATCAAGTGAATTCAAGAGCAAATATAGCGGATCTGTTTACCAAATCTATGCTTAACTCTACTTTCAAGAATCATATGAAAAGCATTGGAATACGACGATTGTCAAGTCTCTCTGATTGAGTTACTCATCAAGGGGAGCCTCACATTGTGGATTCTTAGTCAAGTAGCATGGTGTGTAATACTCGTTTGTCCTTCGTCTAAAGTTAAGTTTTTCTCCCATAGGGTTTTTCACTTGGCAAGATTTTAATGAGGTAACACCGTATGCACCATCCGGCATAACGACGTGTAACACAGGGAAGAGTGTTCTAGGAAAAATGACATGTGTGTGTCTTGGTCTATGCCAAGGTTATGGGTTTCATGCTCCCTAGTTGTAATAGGCAAAATATATGGGTTTTCATGTATGACACAATATTTAATATGTAAGTCCCTATGTAAAGTGCTCATATGAATGAATAAGATAAGGTTCTATTCCATTTGTTTCTCCTTGAATATAGCTGCAAAAGATTAGCAGGATTATCTATTTTTTAATGATTGATCAGATTTTTTTTGCATCATTGATACTTGGTTCAAATTTCAATCTTGATTTTATTATTATTATTATTATTATTATTATTATTATTATTATTATTATTATTATTTCTCTGTAAACTGTGGACTGTGTTAAGCTTCTATCTATTAGTGATATATGAGCACAACATGAATCAATATCACCATGTTTTGATGTTCATCAATCTCTTTTCAATATTTTATAAAGGCCAGTAATCTGTTTTGGGTTGCTTCATTGGGGTTAGTAACTGATGATTATTGAGGATTAGTAACCGAGTCTTGTGGGTCACTAAGTTATTCGGGGTTAGTATCCAGTTATTGGGAGTCTAGGAGTCTATAAAATGAGTTATTGTGAGTCAGTAATTGAGTTACCAGTGGTTATTGGTGGTCAGAAACTGAGTTATTGGGAGCTAGTAACAGAGTTACCGGTGACCAGAATCCGACGATCGTAGAAAATCTAAGTTACTGGGTGTCAGTAACCGATTTACTGGTGGTTATTAGAAGTCAAGAACTGAGTTATTGGGAGTCAGTAATTGGAATATTTGAGTTATTGGGCGTCAGTAACCGATTTAGTTTGAATTATTAGAGGTCTGGAACTCAGTTACTGGTGGTCAGTAATTAGAATATCCGAGTTACTGGGTGTCAGTAACCGATTTATAAGTGACCGGAATCCAACAACCAGAGAAATATGATCACCGGAGTCCGGCGACCGAAGTCCGGTGACCGGAGTCAGGCAGTGCTCCGATAAAACCTTCTCTCTTTAGTAATAGTTAAGGGTAAAAATATCTTGAAAATTATTATTTTAATAAAGATTTTTATGTTTGGGCACAAATAAGTGATCTTTCATTCAATTGGATTTCAAAGTCTTATTTTCATTGGAATGAGATTTGACATTTTATTTTTTTTATGCAAATGGTCTTTAGCCCAAAATTATATCAAGAATTGACACGTTTTGTAGTTATGTTTATGAAACTTTACAAATTAGTTTCATTTCTTTTCCACACTCACTAGTAATGTCTGGCCCTTAACAAATTGAATCTTAATTAACAATATGCATGGATAGGGAAAGACTATTCAATTTGAAAGCATTTAAATTACCAAAAACTTGCTCAACTTTTATATTCGAGCAGAAATAGGAATAATATTTGTTAACAGCTGTGACATGTGCTAGCTTTATCCCTAATTTTTCTTATGCAATTTTTGTTAACAATTTCTTAGAGAATTAGCTAATAATATGTATTTTATATTCTTATACAAGTAACGTATACAAATCACTTAATCACTTGATGAGTGTTATATATAGGTCTTTTCATTAAGGAATCTCTTTTTTTAATATATATGAGGGATCAAGTATTAGATCAACTTTTCGATCACATATCAACATCTCTACCGTTCAATACTTACATTCGTATATGTAGATCATTTATGCAAAATTTCATCCAATTTTGTGATAGTTAAGGCTTTGAACTAACTGAAATCAATTGATGCATAAAATCTGTCAAACATGAACCTTTCATGTTTATAACTTTAATTCGCAGTTTTGAGCACCTTATCGATCATCAAATTAGATGAAATTTTATAGAGATAATCTACATATATAAATTTATATATTGGACGGTGGAGATGTGATTTGGTGTTTACAAAGTTAGTGTAATCCTTGATCCCTCTTATCCCTCCGTTCTCTTCTGTCCGGCACCGGCGACAGCCTTCCACCTGAGAGAACACCAATGGTATCCCAGCAGCATCTCCGATCACTTTCTCGTGCCGACGAGATTGATTTGAAAGTCTAGGCAACAATCTCGTCGGAAAACTGGAATTTGACGGACTCACCAGGAAGAGAATAAGTGATCCGGACGCCTCTAATGTCCGCTTGGATGGAGGCGCGCCGTCGTTGGAGCCAGACGAAGAAGAACGGAGGGACGTCCGCACTATAAGTGGACTGCGGACGTCCGCTTCACATCCTTGCTCTCTATGTATATATATATTATATATTACTTGCTTGACAATTTCATATCATTATAAGGTAATCATGTAACCATTTCTTTAAGATTGAATTGTTCCAAATTTTTATTGTTACACAACAAAGTTTCTTGCTGATATCTCAGTTTACAGTTTTTTGTCCATGTATTGATTACATTTTCTCATGCAGTCATCCATGGGGAAGAGAAGATTGCAAATTTAACCTATATATATTCTGTGAGATGACGTCAGCACTGTTCACTGAAAAACTGTGTGCCTACTCAAAATACACTGTTCCCGTCAGCAGTGTTGGGCGACTTGGGCTTGCATTTATCAATCCTCCATTGCATCGTTTTCTCTTGCTCTCCCGGAACTTCCATAGGGATCTACAACGTTCTCTCTCGCTCTCCCGAAACTACGCTAAACCCACTGACCCATAGAAAACTCCATGTACTTACTACGCCAACGCCAGTCTCATTCGTCTCATGTCACCATAGGTGGTGAAGCTTTTCTCTATCTTTTTCTTATTTCGATAGTCTCCTACTCTCCTTCCCAAATGGTGATTGAGTTATTCGAATATTTTTGATTGGGTTTTTTTGTTTCCCTGGATTTGAACTGATTTAACTTTTCTCCATGTGCAGTACGAGACCATAATGATCGGTTGTACAGTGAATTGTTGATTTGAGTATTGTTTCCGCCATGGAAATTGGTTTTCAATTGTTTCTTCTCTTCAGTTTGTTTCTTTCTCTGCTTACTTTGGTTTTCGGGGACAGCTGATGGAGGAGGAGAGAAAGAGAAGAACAACGTGATTGTAATTTAGGAGGGAAGATTCATTCTTCATTACATTGAGTTTCATTGCAAACCCATTTATTTGGTCAGTTTGCGGTGCATGTTGCTTCTGTCAAGTGAAAATGAATTCGGTCAGTTTCATTCATATATATTTTCTTTTGAAGAATTCAGCTGCTATTTTGAGCTTTATGTGTTCAGGTGCAACCTCGCATTACTTGCTAAGTTTATATCTTACCTGTAGTTATTGCCAGAATGAAGCAACTGTAACTCTGCAAGTCTCTCTCTTTTTTTCTATGATTAGGAATTTTGTCCTGTTTTTTTGTTTGGTGGTATAATTTTATTCAATTAGATAAACCATGGTTTATTACCAAAAAAGGGATAAACCATGGTTTTGTATGAATCTTCAGTATTTTATCTTTTCTTTTACTTCTTTTGCTCACAAGCTGTATTGAATTATTTATGTCCCTGTTGGGAGAGCTTGAGAAGTATGATCATGTATTTGCAGACTGGGTTTTTCTGATGCAAAACATACTTTGATAAGGAACATGGGTTGAATCTGGATGTTTTTTTACAGGAACTTCTATTGTTAAGGTTAGTTTTCCATACTCTATTTTATAGAATTAGAAAGTTTGCTGCAAATAAAGTATTTTTGGTCCTCCATTTTGTAACGGTCACTGCGGTAGACTTTTATTTGGTTGAATTATATTGCTCAACAATATATTCTTTAATATTTGTTTGCAGGCGATGATGTTGAAGAAAAAAACTATAGAAAAATTCAGATCCTTCAGAAAGTTTCACAATTGTAAAGGTATTTTATCTAGATCTTTAATTTGAACTTCTGAGCATGAGTATCTACAACTTTTGTCTTCCTACCATTCTTTACCAATTATCGTTTATAGTTGGTAACAAAAAAGAGATATGTGCCTGCAATTTTCGACAGTAGGAATGACAGTAACTGGCTGCCTGATTTTTATTTGTCAATAGGGAAAAGCGTACTGATCTTATTGAGGCAGCAAAAACGCTTAGGTAATTGACTTTACTGGATTATCTCAGCAAATAGATTAAATGATCATTCTCTGATAATTTGGTCCTTTTTTTTAATTTTTCCTAATATTGGTGAATTTTACAGATAGATAATGCAGATTAGATGTTTCTATTGGTAATATAATTCCAGACGGCCATTCGCTTCCTACATTTTCTTATATCCATAGATTGTTAATTATATCCAAACCTTTTACAATTGCATTATTATGATTGAATTTGGTCTGTGATATACCTGAGTTTGTTAATTCACAGTTTTACTGAAAAGATCAATCATGTTCTTGTTCTTGTTTTCAGAGATATAGGTTTGATAATCGAACTGCAAACAACTTCTTCAAACTCATGACATCAAATTCAAAAGTACGATCGATTAAAGATCTGTAATATTGCACCAAATCACAATTAGAGTTTAGAAACATAAGGGAAATCACTAATTAGGAGATTTGCCATGGACAACAAAACACTAGCAACTTTACATTGCTCTTTTTTTCATTAAGAGTTCATAATATTCTGATCATTACCATATTATTGGGGGCAGAGCCTGCAATTAGTTTCAGCTAGCAGCACCCAAATAAGCCTTAATTACTTATGACTGGATCTTAATGGAGTCTTGTTGTTGCTTTGTAAGAACCTTGAGGTGACCTTTGTCCTGCAAGCTCTTGATAGTGTCATATAGACTCTGTTTCACTGGAGTGAACTCCAAACCCATGTCTTTTAGCTTCTGGTTTGAAAACTTGTAGGTTATTGCTCTGGGTTTCCCATCATCTTTCAACCTGTAGGTTGTAGGTTATTGCTCTGGCCTGCACTACATGATTTCAAGTAGTGGAGGCCAGAAAGACTCGAAGAGACAGATGTTCAGAGTTGGGGGTGACACCGAGTCATGGGAGTTGGTAAGAACTCCTCAGCTCCACATCTAGTGTGTCACAATTTCAACCTTTTTTTGGTTACAAAAATGGTAGACAGGATGGGCTATGGGGCTAGAGCAGGTTAAGGTTTAACCTCATCTTTATCAGATACTTTTCACTTAATAAGAGATCAAACCAGTGACCTCCCACATCGAGTGTCACTGTACACATTCACCTTGTAAGCAGGTCTGTCCCACTTCTTGGGCTCAATTTTGCATTTTCTCAAGTCTTTTTTAGTTCGATAATATAGACAAGTCAAGGTTAGTCGGTATACCTAAACCTAAAGATACTCACACCCACATGGAAATGAAAAGGCATACACCATTTCTAGATTCCTCTGAACTTTTCGTGACGAAAAAACTCACCACCCACATGGAAGTAAAACGATATAAATCGCTGCAACATTGACATTTCATGCATGGACAATAATGAATTGTATTTATGTTAGCCTTCACATATTCCACAAAACTCCACATCCCATGGCATATCTTCGATCCCATTTTAGAAGGCAAATCCAACTCTATCCATCCTCAATATATATATATATATATATATATATATATATACCCCTCAATATATATATATATACACACACATGACCCTTTTATTGAGGGATATATATTTTTGATTTATTTATAGGGATAGCCATTAGACAAGCTTTTCGATCACATAACAACATCTTCACCGTTCAATATGTAGATGTATATATATAGATCATTTTTTCAAAATTTCATCAAATTTGGTGATCGTTAAGGCTTTGAAATAATTGAAATCATTGGACGGATCAAATCTGCCAAACTTGAACTGTTAATGCCTTAATTCGCAGTTTTGAACATCTTAACGATCACCGTTGAATAAAATTTTACAGAGGTGATCTATATATTAGGACCTAAGAATTGACCGGTTAAGATTAAAAAGTATGATCGAAAAGTTTGTCAAATGTCTATCCCTATAAATAAACTAAAAATAGAGATACTTTAGTGGAAAGACCCTATATATATACATTAATTAAAAATTCATCATTATATATATAGGATTTTGTTAAGGTGCAGATGTCCGTTCAAATTGTTTAAGTGCGGATTTTGGCAATTTGATCCAATTTTTTATCATTTTTTTCATCTTAACCGTTCAAATTGTAAGTATATATGAGTTGATCATCTCTACAAATTTTCAGCTAATTTGGAGATCGTTAAGGTATTCAAATATGTGATTTAGTATTGATAAAACAAATGGTTCTAGTTGAACAGTTTTATTACGTTCATAGTTTTGATTCATTTTCAAACATTATTCCACTACTTAATTACAAATTAACACATACTTATAAATATGGATAATATCAACAATTAACATATATATATATATATATATATCATCAAAATCAACAATAATATATAACAAAAAAATAGTACACGTGCCTATATATATGTATAGCGGGATATATATAGCTTCACGGATTCATTTTGAATAGATTCTGAAAACACCCAATAATTTGAGAGGGATTTGTGTGTTTCTCACCGTTTTTTTTAATGAATGAGTTGCTACCCAGTTTTGGAAATATAAAGAACTTTAGCTGACGAAAAAATAATCTCGTCGGCTAAAGTATAAAATGTTTGCCGCCTAAAATCTTATGTCGTCAGCTAAAGTCTACATTTTTGTTGGCTAAAGACAAAATTTCATCGGCTAAAGTTGAGAATAGCCGACAACATTTTTCAACAATAGCTGACGACTTTTTTTTCCTGGCTACATTTTCGTGATTTGGTGTTCATTGCACACGCTGTGCGGTAGGATTTTCAGGCTAAAAATTTTATTTCGAGAAGTAGTGGCACCAGGGAGGTGTATGTGATTTGAGTATCTGACGTCTAATATTAATCGGTTGTCAAACTTATTATTAGTAATGGAAGTAGAAAGAGAAGTGTGGCTATTAGTTAGAGATACGACGTCAGAGAGTGTTGAAAGTGTCACTTGAAATAAAAGAAGCTGGTGGTTATCCAGACTTAGTGATGCTGGTAATGTTGATGAGTCCGTTGGAGTTGTGGTCTTAATGACTTTTCCTTTGCTTTGTAATTTCAGCTTAAGTTCGGAGTCACATTTGTGTGTCACTCAAGGCTTAGCATGGAGGATGGTGATACTCGTGGCATCTCGTCGAGTGGGTTAGGTGTCTCGCTGATGCCCCGCGTAAGTATATTCTAACTCTTTCATGTGGTTTGCTTAAGTAGCAAAGTGGCAGGGAGTATCATTGACTTCTTGAGATTTCACAAGTTGGCTTTCCTTGTTTATGGGAGGTCAACTAAGCCTTATGAGTTATGGTTTTGTTGAGAAGTGGTGATCCATAATTATTTTAGTCGAGTGGACTTTTAAAAAAGTGTTTAACATAGTTTTACGTTAAACTTTATTCGAAGAGTAAGTATTTTGGATTGTCACATCTAAGGTTTCGGACGCCTTGGATTTTTTAATGTCAACTCTTCTTAGTGCCTTGAATCCTTAAAATATTGTTTGATGTTTGCAAGTGAGTTTATCGTAGTGGTTATGTGCAGAAAGAGAATTATTCCTTATCATACTCGTATAACGTAAAATTCTTAAAAACGTGAACCGGATCATGTGATCTATTTCAAAGAAGGAAGAGTTCACATGTTTCGATTTGGCTATTGATAGACGCATTTTATGCTATGTTATTACCGTATTTCCTACCCTATTTAGCTATGTTATTCTCTTAACAATGTCATTTCTAACTTGTTTTGTGATTGTAGAAGTAAAAAAGAGGAAAAGCGGAAAAGGAAGCTAAAACCCAACGAATTAAGAAGGATAAGTCGTTTAGGAAACTTTCCTGTTTCAAATTGGGAAATTTGCCTATTTCATTTTAAGAAATTTTCTTATTTTGATTTAGGAAACTTACTACTTGTGAAACTTTCCCTATTCTTACTTTCCTAATCCATTTTGAGAAACCATCTATTCTTAAATTCAGGAAATTACCAAAGAAGGAATGAGCATTAAATGGAGACGATGATGCACATATGGAAATCAGAAATTCCAAAGGGATTTGGCCGAATTTAAATGGACATTAAGCAGCAAATTTCAGTAGGAATATTCCTCAAATCAAAGATAATGGCTGATTTGTAATCAAGAAAATTAAGGGAGATTCTTACCTTTTATTTCTCTATATCAATTCCTAATATTTCTAAAGATTAAATCGGATTTCTTCCTCCCTTTTCAGGAACATTAATTAGAGCATATATATGAGAATTACCATCACCAAATCGGTAAGAAACAAGGAAGGAATTGTCATCATAAAATCGGCAACAATCAAGGATATTCAGCCGATTCCATTTGGAGAACAAGCAATGTATCAGGTCACATTTCAAGCCAAATTCGAAGACTTAATGCACAAGACATATATGGAATATTATTTGATTAAATTGTGCTATTATTTGTGGCCATTGGATCAGATTTAAATCAATGGTGGAGAGGAAGGTTCGACCACTATATAAGGAGGCTCTCTACATCAAAAAAAATGTCATTCATTCACGCAAAAAGTTAGAGAAACACTAGAACTCTGTCGAGCACTCTCCTCCTCCATTATGAGCTTTCCTTCATTATCAAAGCCTTGTCGGACGCGTCAATAAGCAGCATCCTTGGAGTGTAGAAGCCTGGAAGTCGTGTGCACCTCTTAGACATCGTCAAGCTTCTTGAAGACCGCTAATGTGCAAACTGTGCCTTTACTTTTGTTTAGTTTTCTCTACAAATTTAAAAGCATGAATTCGGATTTCAACCTTGGATTTGGATGTTTGTTTCGGTTGTTATGGTATTAGTGGATTCATATTTTAGTAAAGCATGTTAAAGTTTTGTTCATGATATTTTAGCAATCTGATCTTGTCTATTCATAAGATTAAAAAGTGTGCAATGTTGTTTGATATACCATATGTTAGAATGCATGCTAACTAGTGCCATGATTTATGCTAAGCCTCGTAGGTAAGTGTAGATCTCCAGTGGTGGAAGCTGTGTAACAATGGCTGAATTCGTACACTATGTGATTTTTGTTATGACGTTCATGATATAAAGTTGCATTCAATCTCGTTCCATAAAACTTAATGATTTGCATGTGTGAAGACAAATACTTTTAGTATAGATAGCATCGACATGTAAAATGCCCTAGTTCTAGACGTTCTGTGCAAGGAATAAAGTAAGTGAAACAATAAGGTGCATGACCTCGTATGCTTGTATTCTTGAGATTGTTTTTAGTTCTTTGAATTCGCATGTTATCAGATTGGTAAGGATGAAACATGATCTTTGATGTGTGGTCAGAATTTGAGTTTTTCTCTAATTGATGTGTTGAATGAATTGATCACTTGTACATATTAGTTAGCTTTTATTTTCTGTTTTTAAGATGTTAGAAACCAAACCAAACCCCCCCTATAACCTTGTACCATGTGTAAATTTGTAAATAAATGTCTGTAAATATTTGTATTTGTACTTTGTAAATAATTGTTTTGTAAATAATACTTGTACATACTTATTTTGTTATTTACTAACTTGTTTGACCATTGTGACAGGAGCACCCTTAGTCCCCAGATTGATCGAACCTTATTTGTCTTATACTACGATTGTCAAAAGGGTTCATAAATTGTAACGCGTCCGTTAAGTGGCACGTCAACTATGTATTTCTTCGTGGATTAACGTTAGCCTTGTTTCAGCTAAGTTGTTTTGCCATTTAGATTTTTGGCCTCCTGTAGTTTTGTAGGGCACTAATTCTCAATCGGTTCGACTGGAGGGTTAGGTGATTGTTATAATCATGTGTGAATGCAAGAACTATAGTGTTTTAACAATTGGATTTGACTCTGAGTCATTGAGTAGCTTGATGAAGAGTGGTTGCTTGACGTCATAATGTTCGAACCAGGTGGTGGTAACAAACTTTGCTTTTGTTCGGGTTAGTCGCTTTCAGTGAGTGGGAAAGCATGAACAAGCCTATGGCTAATTATGATCTGGCTTAGGCAACAAGGAGTTGTTGCCAAAGGTTGTTTTCGGAGCACGACAGAGTTTGTATATCTTTTCACAGAAAACAGTAATGATTTTCGTGAGAATGGTGGACAATTGGTAGGCAGTGTCATATCCCACCTCGTAAATGGGTTGGAGTATAGTTAGAATTCGATGATTCGGTATAATAAATGACTCAAGGAGAAGATCGTTGTGATCAGAGGTAAGATTTCAAACGCTTTAGTGTAGACATGAGAATAGTTGTCGGGCGTCAGAAGATGATGGAGTATGTTTGAGGTTATCCACGTATGAAGGAGTGCTACGTTGGATAAATGTGACATTCGACTAGGTTACACCAGTTGCGGGATATATCGGATGCCTTGTGTCACATATGTTCATGAGTTTATTTCCTTAAATAAATGAGTTTATTTCCTTAAATCCTATGTAGAAAGCCTTCCGGTTATTGGGATTTGGCTTATAAGGAGGAATCGATAAGAATTTTTGACCGTAAGGAGCATGTGTGTAGAGTTTTGAAAAATCTATTCGCGAGTCAATTCAAAAAAGTTTTCAGAAATAATTGATACTTGAGAATAATAAGATTATTGTAAGTGGTAGTATTTTCTAACTGTGTTGGATTTCGAGGACAAAATTTTTATAAGGTGGGGAGAATTGACATCCTGGTCCTTCAATTATTTTACGGTTGGTTACTTTTACTTTTTTTACCATTTAAAGTAACTGTTTGACCGTATAATAACCATAAAGTTGACTTTTTGTAATGTTGAGAATTTGGGAAACTTTCTTCATGAAAGTTGTAAAGGACGTCGATACGAGTTCGTGGACATGTAGCACGCTTAAATCGAAGTTTGTATGAAGAAGTTATGGTCAAAAAACGAAAGTTACTGTGCGGTAAAAGTGTATATATATATATATGGGTTACAGGAGGTGAAATAGTAAAAATCAGAAAATCAGAATTTTTACTGTAGCATCGTGAAAATGGTGATTTTTGGCCAATTTTCGCCTGCTCCATTCTCCCTCCTCCGACCGAGTTAGGCCGGAATCTTGGTACGGATTTGAAGTTCATCCACCTTCAAGTTTGTATATGACAGGACCCATCCCGAGATTTCCCAGTAAATCCCAAAATGACTCCTGCGGGACCCACCTAAAAGGGAAGTTACCGAAATTCCGGCATAATGTCCCCTAATAGTGGGTAACCCTTCACCTAAAAACAAAGTAACCACACTTCTCATTCCATCCCCCTTCCTATAAAGAGCCATCCTGCTCACATCATCACACAACCATCTCCACAAATACAACCACAACAACAAAAATAATAATCAGAAAAATTCTGAAATAATACCGAATAAGTTCCGTACTCTACCCCGAAACATAGTAAAATACACCCAGGTTATCAGAGCTCTAATATAAAGGAGGAAAAGTGCACTTGTAGGTTTTCAGAAACCTACTAGTGAAAACTGTGTGGAGAGGTAACCACTATGCGCCTCCTAATTTGCTGGCCGAACTCTGCAGTCTGGGCATTTTAAGAAAAACAAAGGCCCAGGGGAGAAACATGGAAAATGTTAGAGTGAGTGGACGAAAAATAAACCATGAACCACTAAAATTCACCACAATAATTAAAACCAATGTTTCATGCTCTCCCAAAGATTTATGGATTTAAATAATATTTATGCATGCCCAAAATTACTAAATTTCCACAAATGCATGATAATACAAACCAATAAGGATTATGGGAAGAGTAATATTCACAAACACAATAAGTCTGACCTCTCAGACTAGGGTCGGAGCTAAGAGCTCTAGTTGCGCCTTCACGCTATGCTAGCTATATAAAACGGTAATGGACAACCCTTATAATATCCACCTGACATCTCAGGCGTGTCTGTCCTCTCAGACCAGGGTCGGAGCTAAGAGCTCTAGGTAAAATGGTGATGGACAACCCTTAGAATATCCACCTGACATCTCAGGCGTGTCTGTCCTCTCAGACCAGGGTCGGAGCTAAGAGCTCTAGGTAAAATGGTGATGGACAACCCTTAGAATATCCACCTGACATCTCAGGCGTGTCTGTCCTCTCAGACCAGGGTCGGAGCTAAGAGCTCTAGGTAAAATGGTGATGGACAACCCTCATAGTGCACTACGTAATTTGCCTGACCTCTCAGGCTAGGGTCGGAGCTAAGAGCTCTAGTAGCGCCCTCACGCTACTCTAGCTAGCATAATCATTGGACAACCCATAAAGGAAAATTCACAACAATACTTTACTCAAATACTCTTTCCAAACAAATAAATAAATCTATTCCTCGACATATAAGCATAAATCCAAATATAATATCCAAGCACCCGAGGAACATATCATACTCGAAACAAACATAAAAACCATGCAATTATATCAATAATTAGGGCATGCATTCATTTAAATAAAATAATCTGTCCACTCACAGTAACGGGACTAGCCCTGGGAGCGATCCTGTGCCTCCCTGGAACGTAAATCCTCACGTCCTGTTAAATGAAGTAAATATGTTAATTATCCCAATTCGTAAAATCGGGTCTCCGGAGACATTAGTATAAACTCCGTATTAAACTAGCTCAATTCTTATATACTCTTAACAATCCTCGCTCACTCCCGACTAACGATAACATGGAATTCTCTTTCCGAACCGAAACGACATTTTGAACAATAATCGTAACTTAAACGATACGGCCATTAATCCTCCTCCACAAGATTTTATATACTTAACTTCCCTTAATCCTTTTTACTTCCAATTCTCCAAAATTTAACTTAGAATTATTTTTACCTTTTACCCTTAACTCAATTACCATAACTGTTAAAAGTAAAATTCTCCGTGAAAGGACAGAAATGCCCCTGTGAACAGTAAAATTTGGTCGCCGGCCAAATGGCCTCCGACCGGCGATCTCCGGCCATCTTCTTGCTCCTCTCAATCTCCCCTACAACTTTCCTTTACATTATAACAACCAAATCCCAACCTAACCACAACAAATCACAATGAACAGTAAAGAAATTCCAAAATTTGGAATCCTTGATCGAATCCCTCACCTAGGCTGTAATCGTCCGATTCTCCGCCTTTGGAAGGCTCGGAGGATGACTGTGGACCGGCTGTGAACGGCAGGAGACGGCACAGAGGCCCGACCCGATCGGAACCCGAGTGTGCAGTCGGATCTCGAGAGTTCCCTCTCTCTCCACACAGCGGCGCTGCCCCTAAACAATAGCCTGCTGGGTTGCCGGACCTCCGCCGAGTCGAGGAAGACCGGTCACGCGCCCCACGGCAGCCGGTGGTGGCGGATCTCGGCGTGCACAGTGCAAGAACAACACTGACCCAGGGAGAGGGTCGAACGCGAGGAAAGAGAGAGAAAGAAGAAAGAAGAAAGAAAGAAAGAAGAAAGTGACGCCGAAACGGAAAGTGGAGGAATAAAAGAAGTAAGTTTCCAAATAAGGAAACTTTCTAGAACACGGGGAACCCCAATAAAATCCCTGACAGTTAATTTTATTGTTCAAACCTTATCATCGACACCGTAAATTCACGGATAACGGAGGGAAGGTAACTCGCAGTGAAATTATAAGATTCGGGGTGTGACAGTATAGGTGTTTAGAGCTAACTCGAAGCCGTTATGGAGCAATCACGTCGAGAAGTGGCACCTGCGAACTGTTCATAATGGCTGGATTTCTCCTTCTTCCGGTCACCTCTTGGTGAGTTCCTTATATGTTTTGTTGGATTTGATTAGTACAACAATTCTGGGAAATATGGTGGCCTAATTTAGAATGTGTTGGAGAATTAAGGATTTGAAAATCTAGGGTTTATAATTTTGGGATTTTTCACATTTTTATTCGATTGACCTAATTAGAGACTGAATTGGCCTTAGAGCTAAACTACAAAGTTGTTCAAAATAATGAGATAGAGCTACTGTTGAAATTTGGTGGTAATTGGAGGTCACCAGAATTTAGGCCAGAAATTCTGTCTGCGGCCACCAGCGGTGGCTATGCTGCCACTTTTGCGCTGTTTTTCATGCCCATTAAATAGAATAAAATGAGAGGAGTCTATGGTTTAAATTTGATAATTTTGAAGGAGTTTTGGTTAGGTTTTGGAATTTTTCAAGTTTAATATTATCGACGGATAATAAAATATTATTCCGGCCATTGGTTATTACTGGTTAAGGTTTAAGAAATATTTTAAGAACTACTAAGCTATTGTTGAAGGTCGGGGATTTTTGTTGATTAAGTTTGAGAGTTTTGGCTGAGGGTAACGTTATTGTCAATTTTAAATAATTATTCATTTGACAATTGAGATTTACTATTATTCGTTAAACAGGAGGAGATGAGGAGTTCTCGCATGAGAAGCGATCCGGATTTCGTCAGGCTAAGGCCTAAGTTTGTGAGTGGACTTTTTATTTTAAAACGTGCATGCTCAAATATTTATGAAAATTTATATACAACATGATTTTTTACTGACTTAATGAGCCGGTGGGGCCAGGAAGGTGGGTTGCTCCCATTCCGTAGGCTCCTATGTCATAAGATGCATGTTTTAATTTACGGGAGATGAGTCATATATTAATGACTTTTTGTATTTGTTTTTTTTTTCTTCACCATGAAGGGTCGTTATATATATTATCATTGCTAGCTAGCTATACGCCCCTCACTATAGAAGTGAAGAGGGGTAATAGTAGTCTTATTTGGCACCGACCTTAGCTTGAGAGGCTCATTGTCATGGTGGAATCTCTCCACTATGATGGGACGTTCATTACATAATAACCTCCAGAAGGCTCCGACCCTAGTCTAGGAGACTCTCCGTCATGGTGAAATCTCTTCCCCTATTTTTAAAGTTGATTTACAAGCCAATGAGATTGGCATATTACGTTTTGGTTTTTGAAATAACTATTTGGAATTCTTTTCTAACGAGGCGTGCATATGGATTTTCGAGAAAATCAAAGTGAGAGCATAAATCGATTATTTTCTCACGCTTGGATATTAGGGTTGTTGAGATGAGGTCATGCGTACTGAAGACGAGGCATAGTCAAATCATTCTGCTGTCACTATTTAGTCTACTTAGGTATTGCTTGCACGTAAAATACTCTGATTATCCCAGTATAGTTTAGTTGAATTTGATTGGTGAAGTGTAGATTTAATTTGGGGGAACATGATGGCTCCAGGTGTTGGGGTTGGATTTTACTATCGTTAAAGTGTTTAGTTGGATTGCAGGTAGGGTTGTCCATTTCAAGAGGGGGTTCTGGTAAAAAAATTTCCTTATGGTGGACCCTATAGAGTTTACTTTGGGTTAAAGTGGTTAACCCGGGGTGGGTATTGACAGACCTTGCGATCGAATCTATTATAAGCTGATGAGCTAGAATGTAATCCTAAACACCAGATTTCTCAGTAGTCCTGGGATTACTACATAAAGCCTCACAAATCCATGAAATCATACTGAACAAAAGCATATAACAAAATGGCATGAAGCAACATTCTCAAGAGAATGGAATCTGACGCCTTCAGTTAGATAGGTAGAAAATATCAATGCTTCTATCTATGAAGATATGGGAGGAAAAATAAGCTTACAATTTCATAAGCATTCATTTGCTAGCTATGAGAAAGCTAGTTCTTTTGGAATCAAGCCAACTTTTTGTCTTGAAGAATCTTTTAAGGAAAAAGATGCTAAAAGACCTATGATGATGCTAAAGTCAGAAGAACTGAAGAGTTTGTATGAACAAGAGGAAATTTGTGAATCTACCGAGGAGAAATGAGTGGTGGCTGACGCATCACGAAAAAAAAAAAGACTTTTCTTTTGTTAAAGTTAGTGTGTTCTCCTTTTGCTGCCGACTCATGAAAACAAACAACTTTACATTTGTTAAAGTAAAGTTTGATTTCTCCTGTCACCCACTCCCTCTTAGCATTGTTTAATTCGGGTTTGGAGTCCGTGTGCTATATAAAGAGCCACATGCTTACGAGAGAATGCATCGAAAAACTTAGAATAGAATTTGGAAACATTCTCAACCTTCCTCTCGCAGTCGGAAAGCCAAAGAATGTGTGTGTAAACAGTGTCTCTAGTATAATGTGAAATAAGAGTGTGAGTGTGAGTACTGTGTGAAGATTTCAGTCTGTAATCATTATGTGTGATGTGCTTTAATTACAAGTAATTATTTGTACTTGTAATTATAATTATTAGTAGCTAAACACCTTATAGTTGTTTAGCCAAGAGCGAGACTATGGATTCTGTATTTGTAGTTATGTTATGTTAAATAAATTATAGCTTGTGCTCATAATTCTGTCCCAAAAAATATTTTTGTTTGAAAATTATTTTATTTTCAGTTTTTAGTTTTAATTTTGTATTTGAGATATTTTTGCATACTAAAATGTATGAATCTTCTACCTTAAGACAACAGTGATTCCTCCAGTATAGTAACCATTTAGACAGGAAGTCATTTGGTGAAGTCTTGGCATGTTGAATGCTAGTTCTTACGTTGATAAATGAGTAGGTTTTTAGTTTGTAAGAATATTCTAAATACAACACCTATAAAAAAAATCATTTTTACCCTTACTATATAAAAATAAGTTAATGGAGGTATGTCTTTGATAGGAAAATAATAGTTTGGATATCACTTTGATCATTTTAAAAATTTGGATATCATATTGACATTGCCAAAAGAGTTGGGGTACTAATGGTGAACTTTAGTATTCTCGATGATAGGTTTCACTTGTACTTTTACAGTACATAGAAATTGAATTACTATAATCGCAGTTGTAGTAATCACATATAAAAATCGTTTTTACCCTTACTATTAATAAAATAAGTTAATGGAGGTATGTCTTTGATAGGAAAATAATAGTTTGGGTATCACTTTGATCATTTTACAACTTTGGATATCGTATTGACCTTGTCACAAGAGTTGGGGTACTAATGGTGAACTTTAGCATTCTCGATGATAGGTTTCACTTGTACTTTTACAGTACATGTCACGCCCCAGACCAAGTTTACCTTTCTAAACCCGGAATAGGACGTGCGGGACCCAACCTAAGAGAAATTTATTCGGAATCTCCCTTGAGAAGGGATAACCTTTTTTTCAAACCATTTTAAACAATCCAAACGATACCGGAATAGACCTCACAGCCGGAGGTTACCCCGATTTCTGCATTTGGATTTCATACTGATTACTTTAGAGAACTTAGGTTTCTAATATTATTTGTGACTGCACCAGAATTCTGGTCATGATGCCTATGTATCTTGTCCTCAGGGATCAAGCCACACGAAGCTCTATTTTAATTAACGTCCTAACCGAGAAAATCCCGCTTTACTACATATCGGTCGATTTATTAATATGGATAGCAAACGTCTATTGCATATCCAGAGTTTAGCCTCTCCGCTAAGGTATTCATCGAATCACTACCTATCGGGATTAACCCAAACATTCAACTATAAATAAATACAGCATTCACACATAAACATATAATATAGTGGCATCCACGTAAATAAAAAAAATCCTCCCAATGGCGTATAAGTAAAACCACTCTAAGATACCCTTGTAGTTAACTTGAACTCTCAGGGGTAGTGTTGTCTTTTTGGTTTCCATGGTAGCCTTGTAAATATACAAATCTGTTATGGGTATTTCTGGGATTTTAGCCTCAATAGCATCCCTGTAATTAACTAAAACTGTTGAGGGTAGTATCATCTTTTTAACCTTAGTGGCAGTCTTGTAAATATACAAATCTGTCAAGGATATTTCGGAAATTTCAGTCCCAATAGTAGCCCAGTAAATATACAAAACAAGCAGGGGCATTTATAGGATTTCAAACTCAATGACATTCTTGTAATTAACTAAAATTGTCAGGGGCATTTATGGGATTTCAGTCAATGGCATCTCTGTAATTAACTAGTACTATTAGGGGCAGTTTGGATAATTCACACCCGTTGTAAAACAGTAAAAGGGTAAAACTGCCTCGGTAAAAACCAGAGTTTTTACCCTTGAGTTTCCCGATCAGCTGGTTTGTCGGAAAACAAGTCTTTTCCGGCCAAACCAAGCTTCCAAACCTGCATTTCTAGCTCCTAGACATCCTAGGCAATCCAACAACACATCAACACGACAGAAAGTCAAGGTTTTCATACCTTAAACTTGAGCTTTTGGTTTTCCGACAGTTCTCCTCCGGCCGAGATCCGCTGGCCTCCTCCTTCCTTCTGGTAACTCCTAGGAGCTTCCTAGAAGTCCCCAGCTCCTCCTCTCGACTGGTTTTGCATCGAGGCCGAGATGGCAGTCCTCCACCATTCTCTCTCCTCTGTTGGGCAGCACCCACGGCTTCGCTGGCTCAGCTGGTGGTCAAAACGTGGTCGTCGTGGCAAGGCGAACCCGATGGTGGGGCGGTGAGGCGAGACGTGCGCCAGCCATGGTGCTGCTGAGGAGGACTCGAGTAGGTCGAAAGTGAAGAGAGAGAGAGTGTGTTTGGACCGAAAAGGAAAGGAGAGGAGAAGAGAAAAAGGAAAGAAAAAAGAAAAGATAAGGGAGAGAGAAAAATGAAGGTTTTTATAAACTTTTCAAAGACCACGATTTGTCGATTAAATCCACGGCCCAGATCAAGTCTACAGCTTCAAAAATATTTGGACAAACCAAATGACTCGTATTAATATAATCTATCACCTCGGAACATTTAATCTACTTTCCCCCAAAACCGCTAAATCTCACGATATTATAATCGAATATTGATTCGAGAAAAGTTAAAAGTGCAGTTACAACCCTCTGTAACCCACCTGGTCCTGGTAAAAGGGTAAATTTTTGGGACGGGGTCTTACAGTACATGGGAATTCAATTACTATAATCACAGTTGCAGTAATCACATGTAAATCTTCCTTGCTAAAACCAGTAATCAGTGAAGATCCTGAGTTGTACTGGAAAAGAGATCTAGTATACCCCTAGTGTGAAATAAGAGTGTGAGTTCTGTTTGAAGATTTCAGTCTGTAATCATTCTGAGTGATGTGCTTCTTTTACAAGTATTTGTACTTGTAATTATAATTATGAGTAGCTAAACACGTTATAGATGTTTACCTAAGAGCGATGCTCTAAGTTCTGTATTTGTAGTTATGTTGTGTTAAATAAATTCTAGCTTGTGCCCATAATTTTGTGGCCAAAATATTTTTGTTTGAAAATTATTTTATTTTCAGTTGTTAGTTTCAATTTTGTATTTTAGATATTTTTTTCATACTAAAATCTATGAATCTTCTATCTTAAGACAACAGTGATTCCGTCAGTATAGTAACCATTTAGACAGGAAGTCGTTAAGTGAAGTCATGTTATGTTGAAGGCTAGTTCTTAAGTTGGTAAATTATTAGGTTTTTAGTTTGTAAGCATATTCTAAATACAACACCTATATAATAGAAAGTCGCTTTTACCCTTACTATAAGTTAATGGAGAAATACTTTTGATAAGAAAATAATAGTTTAGGTATCACTTTGAAGATTTGGATATCACATTGACCTTGCCACAAGAGTTAAGGTACTAATGGTAAATTTTTCTCTATTTAATGTCTCCAACTTTGTCAAGGCTAGGGAGACGTAGAAGAGAATTATTATTATTATTATTATTATTATTATTATTATATTAGAAAGAGAAACCTCTAGTGCATTATTAGCAGCTTCCATCGGAACCTTCTTGGTCCGAGATTGAAAACTATTACAAGAGTTGGCTAAATTAGCCACAGCATCAGCCGTTACAAAGTTAGCTTTCCAGAATAAATGTTCTGAAGGCTCCAAGGAGGTGTCCAACTATCATTGACAGCGTTAATTATGAGCTTTGAGTCACCTTCAACCTCGAATCTTTTAAAACCTCTTTCTTTGGCGCAAGCCATATATAGAAGTTTGTGTGTAAAAGCTTCTGTATTACTTGAATGAAAAACAACTACAAGAGGTGCCTTATATAGAGACAGCTAGGTGTGCAAACCCTGTAGGGATAGGGTTTCGGTATACAATAGGGTTTCGGTATACAAATCTTAGTTGTAGTAGGAAACCTATTAACTAGGAATGATTCTTTCCTTCAATACTCCCCCTCAAGTTGCAATGTATGTTGAGAACATTCAACTTGTTCAAGAGCTCTGTGAATTGCTTCGGATGTAATGGTTTGGTGAATAGGTCAGCCGGTTGATCTCACTACCAGAATAAGTATCATAGCCGACGAAAAAAAAATTAGCAGGCCGACGAAATTTTTTTTTGTCGGCTAAAGTCCATTTTAGCCGACGAAAAATAATTTCGTCGCCTAAGTGAAATTTTCGTCGGCTAAAGTGGACTTTTAGCCGACGAAAAAAACTTTCGTCGCCTAAGTGAAATTTTCGTCGGCTAAAAGTCTACTTTAGCCGATGAAATGTTGTTTCGTCGGCTAAACTAGTTTTTTTCGTCGGCTATAGTTGACGAAATTTTAAAACTTTGGCCGACGATATATATAATTTCGTCGGCTAAAATTCTTTATATTTCCAGATCTAGACAGTAGCTGATTTGAAAGAAAAAACGGGAGAAAAAATTTTGGGGTTGGCGAAATTGTTGGGTGTTGTCGAAATCTGTCCGAAATTAGTTTGTGGCGCTATATATAGGTACGTATATGTATATATCTTGTTTTTGAGTTGATTTAAGAGTTTTATTTTTGTTATGCACATTGATTTTGAGTTTTAATTAGAGTTGATTATATTGTGCTTTAATTAGAGTTGATTATATTGTGTTTTGAGTGTGATTGAGTTGATCGATTTGGGTTTGATAATATATATGAAGTTGTTGATATATATATATATATATATATATATATATATATTAATTTGATTATATTAATTAGTAATTATTATATATATTAATTGTACGTTAACTCCGATATAATATAAATTGAATGATTCGTAAATTTAATTAATTAGCGTTTATACATATATATTATGTTATTTTCTCAGGATATGGATAAGAGTTGGATTTCGCTTCCAAAATGGGACAAAAGATATGCTAAAGGAGTTGTTAGTTTTATTGAATATGTGATCAATAATGCTAAAGGGAATACAATTTTCTATTGTCCGTGCACTAAATGTCAGTGTCGCAGCGATATGTATCAATTTCCAATTGACAAGGTTTGGCAGCACCTTCAAAGTAATGGGTTTTGGGAGAAGTACATATGTTGGATATATCACGGTGAAACATCATCAAGGGGTCCGCATGATCATGGGCAGTTTTCTGAGACGGGCAGTACATCCAACGATCCAACAACGGCCTTCATCAACGATATGTTTCCTTATGAGAGGGGTGTATGCTCTGAAGGACCGTATATGTCTGACCCGGTGCAGCCCTTCCCTAGAGTTGTCAACACTGCTGGTATTGACAGGTACAACAAACTACTTGCTTTCCAACAGACCCCTGTGTACCCCGGTTGTCAGAAAACGGTTCTTGAAAGTGTGATGGACGTTATGAAGATTAAAGTTGAGACAAAATCGACTGTGAAGGCTGTTGATGAGTATCTACAGTACACTGCTTCGATGCTGCCCCACGGTCATCGTCTTCCTACCACTCATCATAAGGTCCGATGTATACTGAAAGATCTTGGGCTTTCCTACATCAAGATCCATGCATGCAGATATGATTGTGTTCTCTTCTGGGGTAAAGATCCAGAAGGGAATGACCTTGGTGACCTTGACACATGTCCAGTATGTCAGAGTGACAGGTATAAGTTGACTCATGCAGGCAATAGGAAACCTATGAAGGTACTTCGGTATTTCCCGTTGAGGGATAGGCTGGAACGGTTGTACATGTCATCACACACGGCCAAATCTATGAGATGGCACGCTGATAGGGAATTGCAAGGCGAAGATACCCTTATACACCCTGCTGACGGGGAGGCCTGGAAGCATATAGACAGGGAGTTTCCTCATTTTGCGTCTGAGGTCCGAAATGTGAGGCTCGGGCTCTCATCCGACGGGTTCAATCCTTTTGGCAACATGAGTCTTCAATACAGTGTATGGCCGGTGATTTTGGTACCATACAATCTTCCTCCATGGATGTGCATGAAGAAGGAATACAATATGTTGAGTTTGTTGATTCCGGGACCCGGTTATCCAGGGAAGTGTCTCGATGTGTATTTGAGACCCTTGATTGAAGAGCTTAAGTTTTTTTGGGACGTTGGTCATCCCACTTATGATAAGTTCATGCACGAGATGTTCCAGATGCATGCTATGGTTGTTGGTACCATTAGTGATTTTCCTGCTCGTGGGATGTTGTCGGGCAACGTTGTTAGGGGATACAAGGCTTGTCCAGAGTGCCTAAGCGATGAGGGGAGCAGTAGTCATTGCAACAAGATATGTAGATTGGGTCACCGTACTCTCCTTCCGTATGATCACGAATGGCGGTTCGATGACAAGGCATTTGATGGGACTGTAGAACTTGGTGTGCCTCCTAGAAGATGGACAGGGGAAGAAATTTTAGCAGTGCTTAATGAGTATGATTTTGGGCAGCTCAGCAATCATCCCAATATAGTGGCGGCAATACCTGACAGACCCGACAGGTATAAATTTTGGACACATAAGAGCATATTCTGGGAACTCCCATACTGGAGTAAGTTGTTGATCAGGCACTACCTAGATGTGATGCACATAGAAAAGAATGTGTGTGACAGTGTGGTGGGAACCGTGCTGAACTTGGAGGGAAAGACGAAAGACGGTCCGAAGGCACGCATTGATCTTAAAAAAATGGAGATACGAAGACATTTGTGGTTGAAAGAAGGGAAGAAAAAAATGCCTCAAGCTCCGTACACCGTGAAGCCTGAACAGAAGAACGTAATTTTCAGGTGGTTGAGTTCTGTGAAGTATCCTTCAGGCTACGCAGGAAATATAGCCCGGTGTGTAAACATTCGGGACAATAAAATGTACGGGTTAAAGAGTCATGACTGTCATATTCTGCTACAACGTCTCTTCCCTATTTTCATTCGACCCTTCCTTCCCCGTCAGGTGGTGGAGCCGTTAGTAGCGTTGTCAAGATTCTTCCAGAAGTTATGCACAAGGGAAGTGACAAAATCTGATCTCCGGGAAATGCAACAGGACATTATTTATATCATGTGTAAATTTGAGAGAATATTTCCTCCAAATTTTTTTGACATCATGCCGCACCTGATGATCCATCTTCCCGAGCAATTGTTGCTTACCGGTCCAGTACACTATACTTGGATGTATCCTATGGAAAGGTATGTTTTTTACACCTAATGTTTTTATTGTACATGTTCATTGTATAATCGTAACATATGACAACAAATTTATTTATTTACAGACAACTTGGAGACTACAAAGCTTATGTGGCTAACAAATCCGCGCCTGAAGGATGTATAGCAGAAGCATATATTGCGCACGAGTGCGTCACCTACATGAAGTTGTATCTAGGAGCATTGAAGGAAACTCCACAAACCATGCCGGTTGATGAACCGAAGTTTAACCTTTCCATAGTCTCAAATGATGTTGAAGTTTATGGAATTTTACCAGAGTCCTACAAGTTGCAACCCCATGAGCTCGTCATAGCCCATTGGTGGGTATTGATTAACTGTCAAGAAGTTGAATACTGGAAAGACATTCATCTACACTGTCCAGACATTCAAGGTGATCTCGACTACCACAACAAGGAGTTCGCGAACTATTTTGGCGATTGGGTATGTAATTCTCCAATTTTGTATGTTGCAAGTCTCCTTGATTGCATAATTATTCATATTTATAATACATTGAATCTTTGGTTGCAGATGAACCATATTCAATTTGATGGTCACCCAAATTGGTCTCACGAACTAAGACTTCTAGCTATGAAGCCGATAATGTCAAGAGTTTACCCGATGTGCAAGGTCAATGGCGTGCAATTTATATGTGAAATGAGAGACAACAGACGAAGAACACAGAATTCTGGGGTTATGGCGCATGGTGGCCGGAATGGAGTTGATTATTATGGTGTTCTTGATTCAGTGGTGGAACTCGTTTATGGGCAAGGCATGACCGTGCACCTGTTCAAGTGTAGATGGTTTGATACTAGAAGCTCGCAGAGCATGAAGATTGATCAGTACGGGATTTTATCGGTGAACACTGGCACAAGCTGTTACGAAGATGACCCGTTTGTTTTTGCGACATCGGTGAAACAAGTGTTTTATCTTGATGACCTTGTTAAGGGTGACGCGTGGAAAGTAGTCAATCTTGTGCACCCTCGAAACATTTACCGGGCGGCTACACTTGGAGAGGCCGAAGACGAGGAAGAAAATGTTGCGTATCAAGAACACAGTGCAATAGATATTTCTGACTCCTCTACAATTCGCCTTAATAATTTTAAACCGGGTCGTTCGGTTCGAATTCGTGATTTAGACGCTCGCCTGGTCGTTCGGTTATAAAATTGTTTCTGTAATTTGCAGCTTGCTTGGATGGTAATGTATAAATTTTGTTTGGGTTTCTAGTATAAAAAGTACTATAGCCGACGAAATTTACCATATTTCGTCGGCTATGCTAGTTTTTTTTTTCCAACAACCTTTAGCCGACGAAAGTGTGCTAATTTCGTCGGCTATTCTCTATTTAATTTTTATTTTTTAAAAACTTTAGCCGACGAAATATTAATATTATTTCGTCGGCTAAGTGTTGGATTATAGCCGACGAAATATTTATATTATTTCGTCGGCTAAGGTTTGGAGTATAGCCGACGAAATATTAATATTATTTCGTCGGCTAAGTGTTGGATTATAGCCGACGAAATATTTATATTATTTCGTCGGCTAAGGTTTGGAGTATAGCCGACGAATTTTTTATATTATTTCGTCGGCTAAGGTGTGGAGTATAGCCGACGACTTCTTAGCCGACGACGTGTCGTCGGCTAAGGTTATAGCCGACGAAAATGGTGAACAGGCCGACGAACAAATTTCGTCGGCTAAAGTGCTTATCCTGGTAGTGTCTTTTGTCCGGATGTGTGCAGTCTGGATGAGTCCTCTTTGTATCTTCTCACGAATAACATGACAATCAATTTCTATATGTTTGGTGCGTTCATGGAAGACTGGATTTGACGCTATGTACAATGCTGCTTGATTGTCACAGTAAAGCCGAGCTGGACTAGCACATGAAACATTCAAATCTTTGAGGACATTCTGTAACCAAGTTACCTCACAGCACGTAGAAGCCATAGAGCGGTACTCCCCCTCCGCACTTGACCTCGAAACCGTACTTTGCTTCTTTGTTCTCCAGGAAATGAGTGCATTACCAAGGAATACGCAATAGCCAGTTACAGATCTTCTAGTATCTCTACACCGTGCCCAATCAGCATCGCAAAAAGCTCTCAAATTTGGTGAACCAGTAGACCGTAGCAGTAACCCTTGGCCTGGAGTAGCTTTTAGATATCGAAGCACATTGTAAGCTGCTTCAAGATGAACGTTTCTTGGTTTGTCCATAAATTGACTGAGGACATGTACGGCATAGACGAGATCAGGACGTGTAATAGTGAGGTATATGAGTCTACCAACTAACCTTCTGTAAAGACCCGGTTCAGTTAGCAAGATTCCGTCTCCTGTGCTGAGCGAAGCGTTGTACTCGATAGGACATTTTGCAGGTTTAGCTCCAAGAAACCCAGAATCTTCTAGTATTTCCAATGCATATTTTCGTTGACATAAGACCAGCCCTTGTTTCGATCGAGCTACCTCAATGCCAAGAAAGTATTTCAGAACCCCCATGTCCTTGAGCTTAAAACGGTTTGACAGAAAAGTCTTTACAGCATTGATGTCGTCAAGGTTATTTCCTGCTAGTATCACATCATCAACATAGACCAACAAGGCTGTAAAGTTACCTTGACGTTGCCGCCCAAATAGTGAATAATCAGACCATGACTGAGTAAAGCCAGCAGTTTTTAGTGCATTGGAGAGCTTAATGAACCATTGCCGTGATGCCTGTTTCAAACCGTATAAAGACTTGTGTAGTTTGCAAACTCTGTGCTCCCCCTTTCGTCCAAAACCTGGAGGAAGTTGCATGTAGACATCCTCATTGAGATCACCATTAACAAAAGGCATTATTGACATCAAGTTGATGGAGATGCCAACCGCGAATGGATGCAAGACTGAGAAGAACGCGGACTGTTGTGAGCTTGGCCACAGGAGCAAAGGTCTCTCGGTAATCGATGCCCTCAATCTGGCTGTAACCTTTTGCAACCAGCCGTGCTTTATATCGTTCAACACTGCCATTAGGGTTGTACTTGATCTTGTACACCCATTTGCAACCAATGGGACACTTATGAGCAGGCTTCGGGACAAGACTCCAAGTATGATTGGCCTGAAGGGCTTTGATTTCATTCTGCATGGCGTCATGTCATTGTGGATCAAGGACAGCCTGTGAGAAGGAAGTTGGTTCTCGGTGCAGGGTTAGTGCAGCAGTATAAGCCTTATGTGTAGGCGAAAGACGATCATAAGAGAGAACCGTAGAGAGACAATGAGGAGTACCTTGTGTGGTGACCACGTCCGGGGAAGGCGACGGGACAGTGCGAGAGGGAATGGCTGCCTCAATATGAAAGTCTTGTAGCATGGAAGAAATCTTGGTTGGTCATGTTGACCGTCGAGGAAGGGTGTTCGGTGGTGGAGCTTCGGTGGATGTGTGGGAAGGTGGCTCGGTGTGGTCACTTTGTTGGGAGGTGGAGGTAGTTGGATCAGAAGAAGGTTGTGGACTGTGAGGATTAATGTCGTCGGGGAAAGGAGTAGGGTTAGGACTGTGGATGTCTGGAGGTGATGCAGCGGAATGAAAAGATAAGGTATCGACAGGAGAAGTAGAAGATGGATTATGCCGAAGGTTTGGAGGAGGCGTGGTTGGTGTGGTAGTGTCGTACATGGCAGTGATTTGTGGCTGAGGAAGTAGAGTGTCATGGCTGGAGACAGACGCAGGAGACTGGTATGGAAAGTGAGTCTCAAAGAAGAGAATATCCCTGGAAACATGAATTGTCTTGCTCTTTAAGTCATAAACCTTGTAACCTTTCTTGCCATGGGGATAACCAAGAAAGATGCACTCGGTAGAGCGTGGATCGAACTTGGAAGGCTTGGATGGATGAGTGGAAATAAAACAGCGACATCCAAAAACCCGCAAATGAGAGTAATTAGGAGGTTGTCCATAAAGTCGTTCAAAAGGTGTTTGTCCTTGAAGAAGAGGAGTAGGTGTGCGATTAATCAGATAGGAAGCTGTAAGAATCGCATCACCCCAAAACTTCTTTGGTAAATTTGCCTGGAAAAGAAGAGCTCGAGACATGTTTAAAAGATGGCGGTGTTTTCGTTCAGCGACGCCATTTTGTTGAGGAGTGTTGACACAAGATGTTTGTTGTTCAATCCCTTTAGAAGCATAAAAGGTAGGCATGATAAATTCAGGACCATTGTCACTACGAACGATTTTGACTCGTGTTTCAAATTGTGTTTCAACTAATTGAAGAAAATCAATGAGGAGAGACCGTGCCTCAGATTTTTGTTTCATGAGGAAAACCCATGTACCCCTGGAATAGTCATCAACAATGGTGAGGAAATATTTGGCACCTGAAAGTGAGGGAACATGATAACCACCCCATATATCAACGTGAATTAAAACAAAACATGCATTACTTTTGCTGGTACTCAAGGGAAAAACCTGACGAGTCTGTTTGGCTAAAGGGCAAATTAAACAATTGTTGTGAACATGACTTGTGTTTGAAAGAAAGGAAAACTTAGATAATACTTTTGAAGAGGGATGACCAAGCCGATTATGCCACAAGATAGGGTCGGTTTTTGAGGTGATGGTGTTGGCCATGCTACACATTCCTTTCTGATCCGACTTGAGGCAGTAAAGTCCATTTTCCTCACGGCCCATCCCAATCGTCTTCCCCGATCGTAGGTCCTGTATAACACAAACATGTCTCAGAAAGATGGTGATAAAGAACGAATCAAATGCCAATTTGCTCACAGATATCAGGTTCAGATAAAACGATGGAACACATAGGACATTATGGAGTGTGAAGTCCGATGTAAATTGTCCTGTTCCAACATGTGTAACTGTGACTTTGTGACCAGACGGCAATCGAACAGTGTAGTTCACTGCTGGCTTAGAGTAAGTAAGCAGTGTTTCACTGCATACAATATGATCAGTAGCGCCACTATCAATGATCCATGTATCTAAGTCACATTGTGAAATAATCTTACCCGAGAGCTCTTCATAATTCACTTTACCAACTTGGTTAGCCGAGGCAGTGGTGGCGTCCTTCAAGATGCTGAACAATCTGTCACATTCCTCTTTCGAGAAGGTAAGGCTCACGTTCTCATCCTTGGCCAAGACAAGGTTACTGGCAGCCTGACTGGAACCTTCTCCAGCTGCCCGACTGGGAACCTCTCCAGCTGCTCGAATGGCGGCTTTTCTCTTCCTGCACTCATCATAAGTGTGGCCTTTGCCGTCACAAAAGGTACATGTGAGGTGAGCCTTGCAATTCTTGGTTGTGTGATTTGTTCTACCACACTTTGTACATGTGAGGGTTCCATTGACAAACCCTATCTTGTTCTTGATCGTCAGGGCAGATGTCATGGATTGTTTCCATTCAACATAGTTGTCTTCCTCCAAAGCTTGCGGCACAAGAATCGCGCCTGGTTGATCGGAGTGGTGAAGGTAGAGCGCATGGTTTGAGTTTTCCCATGCAGGTGCTTGGTTTGAGGACTTGGTGTCCCTGGTGTCTTTGGTTTCGATGTCTCCTGTCATTAGGTTAGGGCTTTGGTTTGTGGTGGTGGTTGTTTAGGTCCTCAAGAACTTGGTTGCTCTTGTACCATATAGAAGTTTGTGTGTAAAAGCTTCTGTATTACTTGAATGAAAAACAACTACAAGAGGTGCCTTATATAGAGACAGCTAGGTGTGCAAACCCTGTAGGGATAGGGTTTCGGTATACAATAGGGTTTCGGTATACAAATCTTAGTTGTAGTAGGAAACCTACCATCTCTGAGTAGAAGAGAATTGTTACTCATTGTTTGCTGTAAATTATTTGGCCCTGTAATTCTCATCTCATATAGATAATTATATGATGATAGTCCCACAGGCCCGCCACCACCATTCCATTACAGCTACGATCCATGCATGAGTAATACCATATAGCAATGTTGTATATAGTACTATAGCGCGTTAAGTTACGTCGGTCATCTCCTACTTATCTGTGCATGAAGACATCTCTGTAACTTCCTTTGCAGTACGTCGCATGCTGCGATTCGCATACGGTACGTGGTTGTCTTTGAGAGATCCTGTACTGTCAGGTCCAAGTACGTAGTATAGGACCATATCCATAGTTATATAATGAAGCTTGTCCTAGATTACCATTAGCATACTTAATTCGTCACAAAGATTTCTTCAAGAGCAAAGAGACCGTCGACTTTTGATGCATCAGCCATAGAAATTGGACACCAGATTCTCTCATCCTTTCTAGGCGGGAATGTCGTAGTCGTACACCAACCGTCCAAATGGATGAAAATTTGCATCAATATATACGGTATTGATTTACCCGGCCAAATTCTCTCATATATGAAGTGTTTTTCTTACCGACTTTGAGATTCAACAAAAGACCATGCAGCAATGACTGAAACATGCTACTGCAAATTCCATCACTAACAGAAAGAATAGTTGCGACTTGTAACAAACATTCCAAACTGTTCCTTTTGACAAGCTAGAATATCCCAGTATCATTCACGTTGATTAGCTTCATTCATTTTTTGAGAATGATTAGCTTCTTTCTCGTTCAATATACATACATATATTTCATTTTTCTAACACCCAAACTTCTCCAAACCCCCTTCGTTTGGATACCCAAGTGAGAGAAACAACGTTTTTATAGTGATTAAGATGTCTTCAAACAAACTAATCGACCGGTGATTTTTATGCTAATTGGATTCTTGCCCGACAACGTTGTGGTTGCTCCGGCGACAAGAATGAGGGATGACAGAGTCTAGATTAGGATGGAGGTTCTCTGTAGAAGCTTGTTTTTGCGGCCAAAGTTCTTGAGGTGCTTAGAGTGATTGACAGTTGTGGCCGGTTTACCTTGCTGGAGGTGTTGGTGCCAGGGCAGGTAGGCGGTGTGCGCGGCAGCTGGATGACTCGCATAGAGGCAGAGGTGACAGTGGTGGGCTGACCCAAATCTACCAGATGGGTCTTGCGATCTTAGGCCTCTCTTTAAGCTGTTTTTGATTTCTAAGTTGGGCTAGGGGTTTTTGTGTTAGTCCAATTCTAAACCCTTTAAAGCCTGTAAGTCCTTTAGGATTCTAAGGTTTTAAGTTAGTTTTTACTAGTTTATTTCTAATAATTTTTCTATGTAGGTTTCTAGAAATCTAGGTAGGTGTTGATACCTGCAGATTATGATATTTCTTTGCATCTAGATAGTGAACATTTTCTGTTACACCGCAATTGAGCGTCTTAACGACATAAGTGTTCATACAAAGTTATCTCTAAGTAAAACTAGATTATAGTCGATGAGCGACAATGTAAAATGTAATGCTAAACTCCATTCTGACTGTGGTTATCAATACAATGAGCTGATACTCTCTTTTTTTAAAATAAATAAATAAGCAGTGAATCATTTTTCAGGTTTCAATATTAATATTGATATATAATACTTCATCCTTTATCTAGAGTTCATGCATGATACCATACACTACTCACTTGTGAAGGCAAAAGCCATCACATACTGTTGTAATAGGAAAGCACAAAGAGGTAGATAGTAACATAAAGCTTCAACATATATTACTTTTTATAACAACCCATCAGATTTTACTGAAAGTCAACGAACAAAATACAGGCTAACTGATACTTTCAACACTAGAAAGAAAAGCCATGCATTAGGGGAAAATACCACTGGATGCATGTTGCTGTATCTACAAGGGAAAAGATCTATATACCAACAGTTTTGGTACTAGAGTTAACACCATGCATCAGAGTTAAAACTAACACCAGATGCATGTTTCTGCGTCTACAATGGGAAAAAATAGAGACTAACCGACGACACTTTTGGAACTAAAGCAAGAATCATGCATGTTTCTGTGTTTAAACAGCCTTCTCCAACACAGGTGAAGAAGGGGAACTTGCATCGTATGCACCATTATTCTGTCATTTCTTTAGCACCAACACCAACAGAGGGATCAATATCAACTTTCGGACTCTCTTCCTTCGACAAGGTCATAGCCTCAGGTGTAATTTGCTTAAAGTCAACACCAGTCTTCAATTCTGTCATTTCTTTAACACCAACACTGACAGATGGTTCGATATCAACTTTCGGATTCTCTTCCTTCGACAATGTCATAGCCTCAGGTGTGAACTGCATATAGTCCGTACCAGTCTTCATATCCACCTTCAACTCGCCAGCATATATTTCACCGTCATCATTCGTGAACCTGTCAATTTCCTTAAACTTGTCATGTTCTATAGGCTCACTAAGAGCAGAACGGTCTGCAGATTTACCATCAGAGTTCATACGCTCAACGGTGGATAAGCCAGCTGAGGCTCCAGTTCTAGATATCCTTCAAAAAGTTTTAGTTAAGGAATGATAACTACAAATTACACGACAGTATGCAAACCACCAACCTCTTGGAAAACCAATGGGAAATATTCTAAAAGTAGATAAGGAAATAAATTAGACAAACCAACCTTTTCAAGGAGAAACCAGCATTTGCTTGCTTATATAACTCTGATTTTGCTTTCCGCCTCCTCTTTTGTGGTCTGATTGAAATGAACAACAAATGATTATTTATGCCAAAACATAAACATACATGTTAGCAACCACAGAGTGTAAGGTGGGGAAGTACCATTTAGGATCAAGAGCATTGATTTATGACTTATGAGCAACATATATACTCCACTAAAATTTTGACTCTTCAATTTAAGGGTGTACTTTGCATTGCTGGATTTAGTGGATTACAATATCTTAATATAATGCAAAGCCTAATAAATCTACTGCCCAAAAAAACCTATTACAACTGAATCTTAAAATTGTATTATTTTATTATTTGTGCATTTTTCAATATCCAGAAATACCCCAAACCTGATTTAATGTGAAGCCTATTAAATCTACTGCCCAGAAAAACTATTACAACCAATTTTTAAAATTATATTATTTTATTATTTGTGTGTTTTTCAATCCCCAAACCTAATTGGCTCACCCAGGCAGGAGCCTCCTGCTGAACCCAAGGAAACTCTAACAAACAGGTAGGTAGGTATGGTCAAACTCCACACCAAAAGGAGCAAACTTTGATCCTGACAATCCTAACCTAGATTGAAATAATTCTGATATATTACATCAACCAGCAAAAGGAAACAATATAACATGAAAAATATTACACTGACAGAAGACGTCCAATTTTTTTTAATAAGCACATAGCAGTCATGTAATGGTCATCTTAATGTGACTCCACAAAATAAAAGTACATTGCCCACGTAGTTGTGCAAAAACCCACAAAAGCATACAAAAGGATTTGTCAAGACCATAAAGGAATCTCTGCTGCCTGTACTATGCAGCTAACCAAACTAAATTTTCCATAAACTACATAATGCAGCACTCTTCTCAAACTAAAATTGGGTTTACTTGAGAGATAGGACTTACATATCAGAATCATCAGTCTTTGGCGTATCGTTCTTTTGCCGTTGTATACATGTCTACATTGCAATAGGATAACTTATTAATTTGTAAGAGATGTAGACAAATGACCAGTCGGACTAAGAAGAAAAATAATACATACATCTTCTGAATCACCTCCAATCAGCTGCCATCGTTGTTTTCGAAGGTTTAGGTTTTCTTTTTCCCCATCACTATAAAGCACCTGCACAAGTTGGAAGTAAAGGAAGAACAATTCAAAACAACTATATGCATATAGGTGGAAGAAAATTGTGAAACTGAGCTAAACTGAGATATTAATGCTAGATTATAACCCGTGGCCCTGAGGGTGCTCAGTGAGGCAACCACCACTGCCCCAAATTTTCCGGCACCTCATATGGTTAACCAGAAGTATTGCCTAAAACTTTAAAATCCTACTAGTATTTTCAGAGAACAACAACAAATGTTAAAAGTAAATGTTTAACAATTACAGTAGATGGTAAGAGTTACCAAAAGAACAATCAAACCGGAACCCAATGACACATCGATAGTAAAATGTGTAGTGAAATATATATTTTTATACTCTCTCCCTCTCTCTCCTCTATAATTGACAAGGACGGGCTAAAATATAATCAAAATTTAAGAAATCATATTTATCAAGAGGGATCCTTAATAAGCTATAATATAAAAGAACTAGTTCTATAAGGAGATTCTTTGAAGAAGAACTAACAGTACAAGCAAGAAGCGAGGTTAATTTCACGTTGATGTTACTATAAAACGGCCAAGAAGATCATGGTCAAAGGCCCAAACACATAATTAATTTTATTCCAACTTTACCGAGTTTCAAATGATGATATGATAAAGAACACTGCAAAGGCATAAAACACAACATAAAAAAAAGCAGGTAGACCAAAAAATCAACTCACCATGTGCTTCATTTTAACTGCGTCATAGGAATGAACAACTCCATCATAAAACCTACAGAGTAAGGTATATCATATAAGAAACAAACATACTGATGATTATACCCTAGCAAATAGTAAACATTCACTCATAGTGACGATCAACTAATTCAAATGAATCATAGAACATTATACTTGTAATCGGTTCTGAAGTACTCACGTTCTGTCTTGCGGCCACCAAACCTTTATTCCTTTGCCAACTATTCGATCATCAGGATCAGGCATTGGATTCGCCTGGAATTGAAAAAGAGCCAGAGAAAAAGATCATGACATTTAATAGGTAGGCCTAGTCAATATATAAAAGAGAATATGTTAAGTTAGAATTTAGAAAAGACTGAAACACTATTACCTGGAAGCAAGCTTTTGAAACAGAATTGTAAAATGATGTAAGTGAATAGTACACCAAACAGAAGAAAGAAAAGAAAAAAAAAGTACCAATGTTGCATGTCACATTAGTTCCTGGATGTATTGAATATATTGCAATGCTTAATCAGCAGGACCTTACTAATAAGGAACGCTAATTGACTCAAAGGATAATAACTTGACAAAGAATGGGGGCACCAAATATTGTTAGTGGTTAATGCTTGGATCCAATGTAAGCCATATTTTCCAGATTTATTGATCACTTATTTGAGGGACAAATAGTCCAATGTTATAAATGTTTCCTAAAGATGACAATCGAGTTGAATGACCACAGAAATCAACTACAGAGGGTATATCATTGACTCATAAGGATGTAGCAGATGATTACGACACCAAACCAAACTGTAACTCACCATACCAAAACTGCAATTGAACCAAACACAAAACAAACAAAAACAAAAATTAATAATAACACTTATTATTACCTCTTCCTTTGCAATGGAACATTTCCGCTTGCGTATAATCTTAGGGGTTCCTTCCACAATATCTCCCTTCGATTTTGTCTCAGACTTGGAAATCTGTTGCAAAGTGGAAAATGACTAAGAAAAAAACAACAGAACAAAAGAATAAGTACTCAAAGGTAAATTTTTACTGTCAACAGTCAAGTACCTTACTAAGAGATCCTTCAGCACCATCTGTACAAGGAGCATCATCCAGCCTAAGTTTCATAGTACCTTTCACAGTTGATCGATCCTTGATACTCCCAGTTCCAGACTGTAAAGCTGGCTCCTGCTCCGGTTTTTGCTTGGGACCACTTGGGACTGGTGATTCCTCTGTTACTACTACACGTTCAGAAGCAAGGACAGTTTCCTGATTTAATTTTGCAGCAAACTTTCTCGGGCGCCCCCGTGGTCTTGGTGCACTCACATTCCCAGCCCCAACCTTTTGCACAGATGACTGGTGATTGATATTCCCAGTTCCAAGAGTCAAAGCTGATTCTTGTTGGTTTTCCTCAGGATTATATGGAACTGCAGATTCCTTCCCTGTGCCTACATGTACAGAAGCAATAATTGTCTCATCATTTGTTTTTGCATGATATTTTCTGGGGCGTCCCCGTGATTTTGCTTTTAAGGTACTCGTTTCTTTAGATTCCATTTTCAAAGTATCGATTGATAGTGGACTTTTCTCTTCAGCCTGATCACTCAAAACATCTCTCTTTGCCGGTTCAAGGGAAGTAGGATTAGTTTCTTGATGTGCTACGGCTACTTGCTTCTTTGGCCGACCTCTTCTAGATTCGGTTACATCAGGATGGCCATTTTGTAGAAGCGAAAAAGCAGTTCCTATGTCCCCTTCTGCTTTTGGTTGTGAATTTGGTGACTCGGTCGTTTTTTTAAGTGTCAATGTTAAACTGGATGGCTCAACCACTTCTTTAAGTGTTGATGGCAAAGGGGATGACGTAGTGACCTTCAAACAAAGATGGTCTTCATTAAGTAAACTATTCGATTCCTTTTCATATGACTTCCCGATGCCAGCTGATTTTGGAGATTTTTTTCCACAATGCATCCAATTTTCGTAACCTTCCTCTGGATTCATTAAAGAATTTGGCTTCCGGCCTCTCTTTTTTGGAGCTGAATGTGGCTCAATTTCTAATTTTTCTTCTGGATCCATTGAAGAATGGGGCCTTGTGCCTTTCTTTTTGGTACTGGAATCTGGCTCAGTTACTGATTTGACAGCCTTCACAGAGAATGAATTTTTGGGTTGAGCACCATCTTGTAAATCAACCTTCTTGGAATGTTTAGTAAGATGGCAACGCTGTAATGTTTCAGAAGAGTAATGTACAACTGTAGGTTCATCACTAGTGGGAGCAGCCACAGATTTGTCAACTGATATCGGACAAGCAGCATTGACAGTAACTACCTCTGTGACCTGGTTAATAAAGAAGTTTGATTTAAACAACTGCAAGTAATATATATGGGAGAGAGAGAGAGAACAGGGGACGATATGAATAGGTAAATCAGTTACACACATGTGATGGTTCAACTAGTTTTTATTATTCTCACTAGTTTTCATTTGATGTCCTTTTATATCATATAGTTTCTATATTAACTAGTTTTTATTATTCTCATTGATGTACTTTTATATCAACTGACTTTTATTATATCAACTACTAGCCTTTACTATTCTCTTAAGAGTCAGATTGCTGTCAGAACGTCCATCTATTAATCAAGGAGACTCACTCTTAACACACACACACATATGCCAGGCAACGCTATCAAAATTCTTATATAATATCTAGAAGAAAACAGAATAGCTAGGTAGACAGGAGAGGATGGTAACTACATTGCATATGTAAACATTAAAACCATGCACTTCCAAGACGCTTGTTATTAGCTTTCATTTGACTTTTGTGTTGTTTTAATTCAAACTGAATTTTTGCTTGCTGACCTCATCCCAAACCTCTTATCTTGTAACTACATCAACAACCCTTTTTACTATGGTCACAAAAAAATTATAACACTACTCAACCAGAAATTATCCACTCTGCATAAAAAGGACCATTGGATACTAAACACTGCAAACAACAAGTGTTCAGTTCAAAGGGACTGAAGTTATGACCACCTGTGTGTGTGACGGCATGTTAGGAACAGACAGAATTCATCTGGAGTAATAAGATTATATATATATATATACAGAGCTTTTCAGAAACGGACGTCAGCATATATATATATATATATATATATATCTACACATACACACACACACAAGCGCACACGCACACACACACACACACATACTGACATGTACATAGAAAAAATTTAGACATAAAAATAAATAAATAAAACTTTGGCTGGACAAGTAGGGCTTCCAGTTCAACTTGGAGAGATGATGCGTAAAAAGACAAAGGAATGGATGAAGCATAAGCTTAAACCCAAAACAGTATGCTAAGCTTATTAATTATTACACAATATCACTTGTTTAACATACCTGATTCTTCACGACATGGTCAAGTTTGAGGGTATCAGATCCATGCTGGCATATAGAAGCCACTATATGAGCATAATCGTCCAAAGCAGTACCCATGGACTTTACTGCTTCCATGAGATACGGTTTCAGCTTGGCCGCACAATTATCGAGAACCGTCTCACCCAATTTCCAAGAAAAAGGTGAAACATTCTGAAACAATGAATAAGATGGACTTAATTCATAAATAACAAAAAATAGAATGATTAATCAAAAGGTTAAACTAAAAGCAATAACAATGTCTAAAAAGAAGATTATAACCTGATTTTCCTTTCTAACGCTTGACAAAAGAATTTTGAGAAGTTCCAAGGGAATTTCTTCACTTTCATGAATTTCATCTAAAACCATTGTCATAATAGTTTGCATGTCTGAAAATACAGCAAGTGGATGGTTGGACCTTAAAATCAAGCAAGATGAAACCATTAGTTGTTAATTATTTGCACGAAATAAAAGATTCTTCGAAATAAAATCAGCAAGTGGAAGTTCTGCTTCTATACGAATAAAAGTTTAACAAACAGAAGAAAAGTACAAAGTTTGGGAAAGGTTCATACTAATTAACTACTGTATTAACAGCTAAAAAAATTGGGGAAAAAAGCATAAACATAATTGTAAACCACTGAAATCAAAAGACGCCCTAAACTAAAGCACAAAGCTCTCCATACCAGCATAATAGCATACAAAGAACTATAACTAGAGAAAACTGACACCCTCAGCGAAGCTAAGTAATGAACAATAATCCCCAAGCGATATATCTCCTCAACCCTAAATCTCTAATTCATTCCTATCCCAGGACTAAATCCAATACCCTCTCATAAAACTATAAAACTCAGGAGAAACTGATGCCCAGATCGAAGCTAAGTAACAAACTCTATGTCGTCACCCCTAGCTATCTCAGAAATTATGTTATTTTACTCCATCAACACCACCTGAAAGATGACCATCACAGCATATGCTCCCAGTAATAGTCCTTTCTTTTTTTCCTCCACCAATCCTTTAAGAAATTATTTTTGATGGAAAATACACCCAGTGATTTTTTTTTGTCTGAATATGAAGTGAATTTTCCATCCTACGGTTCCACAACAGAATAACATCATGATCCAAAGTTCCAAACATATGAAAAGCAAACTTTTAGAATCCTATGATTTCTTTTAAACAAACTTCCAATGAATATGCAAAGGCTTCCATTAAAAGAGAGAACAGTGAAAAATATAGTTTTATTTCATGCACAACACGTAACTTGAGATAACGATAATAATAATAATAATAATAATAATAATAATAATAATAATAATAATAATAATAATAATCGAAACGTTCCCATGCTTCAATATCAAAGTACCAAATAATGTTACAGAAGTTTATTCAAGTTTTGTAATTCAAGCTTAATACAATGTAAAAGGCTCATTATATGAGTCTGCACTTGTTAGAAGATCCAAGGAGTTTTTAATTACAATTCAAGGTTCAGTCACATTATTGAATACAAAATATAATTTTACTAATGCCACCATAAAACACTGTGCAGCAACTTACCACAATATTAATCATATTACCATAAGCATAGATAAAGCTCTTACTTGATTATATTTAGGAAATGTTGAAACATCTCAGCAATTAATGTGTAACAGCCAAGGTCCAGCATCATCACACTTGACCTGACCTTCGCAACAACTTTTAGAATGGAGACTGCCTTTTTGTAAGAGCGACCGGATAGATGTGATAAGTTTTCAAAAGCTGCTACAATCAGCTTAAAAATTTCCTGTGCAACCAAATTGACAATGAATGGCTAAGAGCGGAGAATATATATAAAAATTACATCTACTTTTACATGAATATGCAATTTGTAAACCTTATGAATAATTAGCATCAAGCATTTGTTGAGAAACCCAGAGTTCATGCATACCTTCATTAGGTCATCATCGTATGGGGCATCAGGTGCTGTTATTCTTGTAATCTCAGTAATACATGATGCAACAGAAATTTTGACATCCGTATCTGAGTGTCGTAACAGCACATCTGAAATTAATGCTGTCATTGCGGGTAGAAGTGCATCTTGCAGGGATGTAGATGGTGCTTGCCCCACATCTGACAGCAAATCCTCAACTTCCTAAAGAAATAAATTGAAACAGCAAGTCAGTATTGCCAATCTTTTAAGCTATAAAGGAACAAAAGAAAAGTCATATATGCTATATTATATCGAGTCAAAGGAGGAGATAGTTTAGATGAACTAAGCAAGTAGAGGAGAACAAAATGTAAAGAGAGTTGCACATGTCATCAAGAAATAACAAATATCTATCTCATGTAAAAAGGTAAGATGGAGGAGAAAATGATGATTGCATGCATAGTGATGCTTGAACCACCAAACATCTGTGTGTATTACACCCATACCCTTGGCGACAACCAAGAAGATTGTTTCCCCAGTCAAACTAATAATCACTAAGGTCACGTAGGGCAAATCATCATCGTGCCACGGAAAAGCTTCCATGCAACACTTTAAAATAACATATGTAAACAGGATCTAAAAATAAGAACCAATCTTCAAATAAGTTTATGTATTTAGATAAAAGTTTAAACTTCATGATAGTAACAAATGCTCCAATAAAAATATTCCCCTTCATCAGTTTTGTTTTCTCCGATTCTTTTATTTCATGAAAAAGGAACTTTAGATATATGCAATTACACAATTTGTTAAAAACAAAGATTGCTTATTCATGTATGCAACGGATCTTCAGTTAAGAGTTCTTAATTGTGTATAGAAATTCTTCAATTCACAAACTTTGGCATCCAATTGTCACACAGCACAAGGTCTGTGACCCGTCAACCTAAAAAACACCTCTTCCAATAGGAAGCACTAAACCCACCGTTCATAACTGAAACATTGTGCCCAAAAACAGCTCACTATTGATATTACAGATACTCAGAGATCCATTCCACTCAATCACAAGGAATTGCCAAACCAAAATTCAGCCTTTCAATAAAACCAGCACTGATGTTCAAAAATACACATCAAATGTATAGAACCCAGAAAGCCAACTGAAATCATATCAAAACTACCAAACAATTGACAAAAATAAGAACCACAAAACGATGATTGAAATCAGTTTTCATTCATCTAGAATGGAATCCCCCAGAAAGCAAACCAAACAAACAACTCACAGAAACACAAATTGCACAAAATTAAGAACCCACAGAACACCAGCAGTCAATAATTCAACAAAATCATTATCAAAGACTCTATTTCATACAACAATCCATTCAATTCACCAACCCAGAAAAACGATTATAAAAAAAACTCGGTCAACAAATTCTGTGTTTTGTGTGTGAAAAAGAAAATTACAAGGAGAGGGTTTAATGGGATTACATCAAGGAGTTTGAGGAGCTCGTCAGTGTTGGAAGGAGGCTCAAGGATATAACATCCGGCCTTCTTAAGCTGTTCCTCAAGCTCTTTCTTAGAGGATGACATTGTCAGAACTCCAAAAAGAGGGTTGGGGTTTCAAACTTTGTGACTAAAACACCTCAACCCACGAATTACACTTGGGAAAACTCCCAGTCCCAGACCAATGTTGGATAACTCCCCAACATCAAAAAGTGACAAGGCTATTAACTCACTGCACCTCAGACTTAGGGATTTTAGGCTATGTGTTGGGCATGCAGACACAAAGAGTTGCAATGGGTAGTTTCGTATTCTGACCAAATTTGGTTCAATTTCAGGCTCTCAAATCTGCTGTTTTTTGTTCTCTTGGGTTTATGCCTCTATAATCACAGCCCCTTTATTTTCTGAGTGCTGTGTAAGACTGTGCTCACCACCATCAATGTCAATTACCAACATTAGCCCTTCATAGTTTCAATGTGGACTGGTACAGATTTTCTGTTTGGTATTTTAAGGACCGTATAGAGGAGGGTTTCTAGGACAGTATTTGGAGCACCAAATTTGGACTACAAACAATAGGCTAGGGTTCGGTAATGGATCGGGCCGTGTCAAGCCTAAATCCATCATTTTAAAATTTAAGGATCCGGCCTAAATCCAACGTTTCGGGCTTTCCAAATATATCAAGGCCCTTGAGCGTTAGGCTAGGCTTTTTAGAGCCAGGCCTGGTCGGGTTTTTATAAAGGTCGAGACTATTATATATATGTTTAATAAAACAAAACAAAACAATATGAATAGGTTAAGAATTTGTTAATGATTTGAACAAAATGTAATAAAAAGAAAATGAAATTATGACTTAATGAATTAATTAGTTCACGTATGTAACAAATAACTTCATATAAATATTAATAAAATAATCTAAAAGGTTTTGAACATGCTTTTTAGAGACAGGTCGGGCGTGCTTTAACGGGCTTGTGATGAGCCGGGTCAAGACTTTGAACCCTCATGCCTTATGGGTCAGTCAAGAATAACTAAAGAGATTATGAAATCTGCGATATATTAACACTCTTTAGGAATGAAGTATATATACAAGATTACATATATCAATCCTAATAGGAAACTAATTATACTACATATTCCTAACAATACATAATCCTAATAGTAAATGGATTGACTCACGTCAACATTCCCCCTCAAGTTGGCAAATACAGATCACAAATGTCTAACTTGTCCAGTGAGTCATAAATGTCTTACTAGAGATTGCTTTCGTAAGAATGTCTACTAGCTGCTCCTCAGTAGGTACATATGGGAATGCAATAATCTGCTAGCCGTCGGCGTCAGATCAATAGGTTTGTCTTCAATCCTTTCTAGATCGTGGTTTGTTTATGCATGTCAGTTGGGATTTTGGGATTTCGAGTTGTGATGTTCATTTTTTGATTATTTTGGAGGGAGGATGAATATGTTCAGCTGTGTTTTAGAGTGTATAGGGCACAAATCTGATATCACTACCTGAAAAAAAAATACTTTAACCGACGAAATAACCAAAAACAGGCCAACGAATTTTTTTCGTCGTCTATACTATACTTTAGCAGACAAAAAAAATGTCGTCGGCTAAAGTATTTTAGTAGACGAAAAAAAAGTCGTCGAAAAATGTCTGCGCCCAAACTTCCCTCCTTTGAAACCCTCATTTCCTTCTCCCTCCACAACTTCTCGTCTCTTTCTCCTCCCCCATCTCTCCTTAAGAACCCCCAAACCTAACCCCAAATCTCATCACTCTCTCTCTCTAAAATCAAAACCTATTCTCTCTCTCTCTCTCTAAACTTGAACCCAATCTCTCTCTCTCAGCCATGAACCGTCCCGCACGCTCCGCCCACCGCTCCTCCCTCAATTGCTCCTCACCCTTCTTCAAGTTCCTCAAACCTAGAGCCCTAGCCCAAATTCGAGACTCGCGAATTGTGCATGTGTTTAAGATATAGGAAAGTGTTTATGAGAAGAGTAGGTTTGAATTACAGATTTGAATGGTTTGATAATGAAATCATTGGGTGAAAATCTTATACACCTAAGTCGATTAATTAGAGTTTAAGAACAAGTTGATAACTGATGAGTTTAAGATTAAGAGACAACATTTATACTTTAGCCGACGATATATAAAGACTTTCTTCGGCTAAAGTCCATTTCGGTCAACCATTTTGACCAGCGAGATAAAATTTGTCCGACGAAATTTCGTCAGCAAAAGTTTAAACTTTAAGCCGATGAGGACTTTTGTCGTCGGCTAAAGGCTGAACTTTAGCCGACGACTGTCACTATTTTTGTCAGCTAAAGTATGGCTGATGACTTTTAGCCGACGAAAAAGTCTAACAGGTCAACGAATTTTATTCGCCGGTGAATGTGTTTTTTATGGTAGTGTATTGAACGTGTCCCTAGGTGGCCAAAATTTCTGGGTTGTTCTTGCACTAACCTTGACTGTTCTTGATGAAATTGGAAGCGATTGTTAGGCTAGATCTAACTAATTGCTGAAATTTCTAGGTTTGGACGTTTGTGGCGAATGTCCGAAGAGCAAGATGTGGCGTCAGTGGAAGAGAGAGAGAAGTCTCTTGTTGTGGACCAGTTAAAGAATCAGATATCACCATTTAACCCGATAGTTGACTTTATTTTGGGTTTTCAACCGTCTCATGCTGCACACTTTCAACAAATGGTTGTAGCAATTTGTGCGTGAAGAATTGGCGAGACGTGGGCAAGTCGTTGAAGAACGGTTGAGGAACCCGCTGTCTGGCTGACAGCGTAAAGGGTAGAAGCAGTTCGGGCGCTATATAAGATTCCTCACTTAGTGAGGTTATGCCATTTAGAGGAGAAAGAGTTGGAAACACAACTAACGGAGGGCGAAACCTCGGTGAGCGAGATCCTCCTCCAACATAGGCTAAAACATCCCCTCGATCCGTGGTTGCACTACGTGCTAATCGAGTTTGGAATAACTCTTGGACAAAGGGCTCACTAGTGAATTATTTCTCTTAGCTAATGGAATCAAAACTGTTTCGTCGACAAAGATTTTCTTAGCCAACAGAAATAGGTCCGTAAGCAAGGAAAACTAGTCCGTCGCCTAAGAACTTATAAGCCGACGGAACGAGGTCGTCGGGAATTTGTATCGACTAAGAACTTCTTACTCGACGGATTTGTGTTCCTGATCATTTTCTTCGGCTAAGATGGCTGACTTGCTACTGTATTTTTTATCTTAGCTGACAGAATATAAACTGTTCCGTCGGCTATGAAGGTTCTTAGTGGACGGAACAATTTATATTCTGTCAGCTAAGATAAAAATGCAATAGCAAGTCAGCCATAAGTTTTTCTTTGGAACTGTACATAGAAAGTAAAATTTTTAAAAATCTCGTGAAATAAGATATGATCAGAATGGAGAAATACGGCTATGGTGGAAAAATCACATAATTCGGGTAATGTCTTACAGCCGATAATAGAGGTCAACTGTATTTACCATTATTATTCCGTATGGGGAGCCTTATCGTCGAGGGCTAAATGTCCAAAAATTTTAAAAAATAGCGGTTTCATCTCATCTACGTGAGAGATTGTTTTGTGGATGGTTCGACCAAAATAGGTCATGTAGAGGTAAATATGAGTGTTTCTGTATGATAAATGATAATGGATTAAGGTTGACCATTCCGTTTGAGAACTTAACGTTGTCCGATACAGTTGAATTTTTTACCATAGCCATGTTTTACTATACTGATCATATCAGACGATCGAATTTTTATTTGTGAATTTTGGTCATCTGAATTATGACATCAGAATTTTTGTCATCAAAATTATAACCTCACCTAAGTTTTTGTAAAACCAATTTATCACTTAGCCGATAGAACTGTTGCATTTCGTCACCTAAGGGCTATAAATTTCATACCCATTTTCTCTCGCAATATTTCAGAACAAAATTTCAGAAAAATTATTTATCACTCCGCCGACAGAATGATTGCATTCTGTCGGCTAAGAGATAAAAAATTCCATAACCAATTTTCCGACAAAAATTTTTGACAAAATTTCAAAAAAAAATTATTTATCACTTAGCCAACAGAATAATTACATTCCATCGGCTAAGGGCTAAAAATTTCAGAATGCATTTTCCTAAGAAAAATTTAAGAAATATTTTAACCAAAAAAAATCTTCCTTAAATTTCTCTCTCCTCTCTTCTTCAAACTTTCTCTTCTCTCCTCTCCCTCTCCTCTTCTCCAAATTGTGGTGATGGTGGTGGTATACTGTGTGGTGGTGGTGTGTGATGTGTGATGATGGTTTGTGGTGGTGATGGTGTCAAGGTTCTAAAAAACTCTAGGCGCTACTAGGGTGGACAACCAGAGCCTAGGCGGTTTTATATTTTATCTATTATTATTTATTTAATAAACATAATTATATAAATAAAATTTATAAAAAAACACTTTTATGTTCCAAAATAGAAAAAATACTTCAAAAATATACAAAATAAAACAATAATGTTCTTAAAAATAATAAAAATACAATAGTGTATCCTTTGTTTAGACTTTAGAGTATAATATTGTATTTTTGTGTTTGATTTTACTCATTTTTAAAGAGGCTTTTATGCATTTCATAATAATAAAAAACCGGGCCGCCTAGGCGTCGCCCAGCCCGCATAGAATGGCAATTTTCGTGTCAGCGCCCAGCTTAGCCGATTCAAAGAAAATCAGAACGGTGCCCAGCCCACCAGCGCCTAGTGATATGAGCATTTTATGCTACGTTCTTAATATGTTGTTACCCTCATTTATGCTTTGTTTATCCATTATTAGTTTAGTATTGTTAGTTATTTATCATAAGAGTTTTTCTGTAGAGCAATGACTAAAATGTGCGTAAAGTTGAGAAATTATGAACTAAAATGTTAAAAGCTGACTTATGAAGTTATCGTGGTATTTCTTATGATTATGTGAATTTATACATTGTCATTACTTGATTAATTTTCTTTAATGTTTAGCTGACATGTATATGGACTTGACGAAACAATAATCATGTGAATCAGACTCATGGAAGGCAGCAAAAGAAGCATGAAAATATAATTATGTGTAATTATATTTTATTTATATTATTCATCTTTCGGTTTTTTCGGTTTTACATTTTATGTTAAATTGCATGTTCTTCTTTGTGATTTGCATGTGAATGTGTGTAGTATGTAACGTTATGTTGTGTTTGTTGGTTTTGTGATTTAGGGCAGTAGTTTATGTTTTTATGCATGTTAAACTTTAGTTGATTAATCACCACCTGATCATGTAATCAAACCCTAGGATAGTCTAGTGCACGAATGTTTCCAAAGGAGGGAGTTTAATAAGCCGTACTAACTTAGGATTAAGTAGGCCGGAAGGAAGTTCTTGGTTTTAGTTATTGCAAAGGGTTGTTAGGGTGAGTGATTTGCATGCTAAAAGGATGAGTAACGTCATACCTAGGATCATGTCTCTAATCGACTCTAGAACGTAAGTGTATTTTTGTTTAATTTAGGCCGGAAGGAAATTTTAAACAAGGGTGACACATATATATCTTAGAATCAGGCTGGAATGAAGTTTCTAAGTACACATGAGAAACCTAATATATTGGAATTAATTAAAGTCTAGGATAATCTAAACGTTGCTATTGTTCCTTGCATGAAATTGATTTGCATTCTTAACAGTGTTTGTGTTATTTGATGCTTAAGTGATGTTTGACCACCATATATGTAACTATTAGATTTAGGACCCTAGAAATCACTATAAAAACTCTATCATAATTCGGTAAATATGTGAATAGCTTGTAAATAATTTAATTCTTTTTGTATATATATATATATATATATATATCGATGCCATGACTATATCTTGCCAATTGCATATGATTATGTGTTTATGTATTTTATACTTGTATAGTTGTGATAGAATTGTACTTGTATGTTTATCTTATATTTGTGAATATTACTAACTTATTTTAATGCAAATATAATCCTTCCCTAGTGTCCCCAGCTAGAACGATCCCTACTTACAGTTACTACAATGATAGGGTTTTAAATTACAGGTCGTCCAACGGCCGTCGTCACCTAGGCGGCCATGGGCGCCTCTTTTAGAACACTAGATGGTTTGTGATGGTGGTGGTGGTGTGTGTGTGGTGATGATGATGATGTGTGGTGGTGTGAGGTGGTCGTGATGGTGTATGGTGGTGTGTGTGGTGATGGTGTGTGATGGTGTACGTGTGGTGGTGTGTAGTGGTGGGTTTGGAATGGTCGGCAGTGGATTACTAGAGATCGATGGCCGGCAGTGGATTTCCGAAGATCGATCTCTCTTTTTTAGGTTTACCGATGAAATATTCTGTCGGCTAAGAGGATTGTTAATTTTTTTATTTTAAAATAATTCTGTCGGCTAAGATCCTAGCCGATGGAAATTCAGTTGGCTAAGAATTACTTATGAGACAAAATATTTTGAATTTTGTAAGCTAAGAATTACTTAAGATAATGAATATTTTGAATTTTGGTGGCTAAGAATTACTCAAGAAACAAAATATTTTGAATTCCGTCGATTAAGAGGTTTATTATTTTGTTTTTATTTTAAAATAATTCCGTCTACTAGGATCTTAGCTGACAGAATGGTTTCGTCAATAAGGGTTATAGTAGACGGACCTTAGTCGATGAACTTTCCGTCAACTAAGTTGTCTCTTAGCCGACATAAAATTTTATTCCGTCGGCTAGGGTCTTCACCGACTCGTCTTAGCCGAAGGATCTTAGCCGACGAAATTTTCGTCGGCTAAGATCTTAGAAGACGAAAAAAGACTTTAAGCAGATGGAATTGTTTCGTCGGCTAAGAGCCATGATCCACTAGTGGCTTGATAATATTCAAGATCCTGATGGCGATGGGTGTTATCTGGGATATGTGTAGGTGTGAACGCCCTACAGTCGTGGAGATCACCCATTTCTACAATATAAGATACTCCAAACGAAGTAGGAAGCGTGGGATAGCAACACTGGTCCTGCCACTATCAGAATCAATAGTTTGGCTGACGAAAAATTTTCGTCGGCTTGTTAGCCAAATTCGTTGGCTAAGATCTTAGCCGATGAGTTGTCCTCGGCTAAGATATCGTCGGCTATGACTCTAGCCGACGAAATAAAAGTGGTCGTCGGCTATAGTGTCACACTTAGCTGCCGACATATTTTTCAATTATTCGTCGGCTAAAGTAAGACTTTGGCCGACGAAATACACTGTCGTCGGTCTCAACCTAAGACTTGGGCCGACGAAATATAAATATTTCGTCGGCCAATTTAAAATACTTTAGCCGACGAAATATACTCTAAATCGTCGGTTAAATATTTTAAAAAATTAAAAATTAAAATAATATAGCCGACGAAATATATTACATTTCGTCGAGTTAAATACAACTATAGCCGACGAAATTGACCATATTTCGTCGACTAAACTTTGAAAAAAAAAAAAATACTATAGCTGACGAATTATGGTAATTTTCGTCGGCTATAGTACTTTTTATACTAAAAAAACTACAAAATTTCTAAATTACCATCCAAGCAAGCTGTAAACTACACAAACAATTTGATATAACCAACAACATACACCATTAAAAGTAGTCTAAACGTTTTGTATTAAATTATTAATTTAGAAATTGTTCATAAACCCATAAAACTAAATAAAATCTATATCATCTAAATCTATATCCGCGCCAGGAGGAGGTTGATGTTAAGGAGGTTGCGGCGGTTGAGATAAGGGAATAGGCGTAGGCATGGGCGGAGGCGGAAGTCCCTGAAGCTGGGCAGTTGAAAAATCTTGCAAGTACTGGAACATCTGCTGCTGCTGTGCCTGGTTGGTGGCATATACTGCCGCATTATACTCCTGTAAAGCGGCAGTATATGCTGTCTGGGTGGCTTGCTGTTCCCGTAACATCTGAACTTCCGCCTCTAGCTGAGCCGTTCTGCTGCTGGTCGAGGTTGCCTTTTTTGAAATCCTGGAGTGGTCTTCAGTACCCCTTCTCCCTTCTTTCCTATACCCCGGCAGTAAAAGTTATTTCCTCACAGTGGGAATGTTGTGCCCATGATCCTCGCTCCAACCCTGAGATACGAAGTGTCGATCCGAGACATGGCTTCAAACATGTATTCCTCTTGCGTGTCTGGCCATGTCTCCCTCACTATAGCAGTCATCACCTCGTCGCTAGCCTGCCTCATCCTAGCCTAATTGGATAGGAAAAAATAATTAATTAATATTTTGAAATATATATATATATATATAAATATAATTTACAAAATTTTAAAACGTAAAACGACTTACAATATCCTCCTGGGCGTCAGGATATACATTCTCGTACGTATAGACGTACCGGTTGACTTCTGAATGTTCCCTGGCCGCCTCATCCATCAACGATGCGAACGGTCTAGAACCGGCATAATGGTTCCTTGTGTTGTGTTGCTGGTTCTGAGCGTTTGCCTGGGAAACGGCCTACAAAGGAAAAAAAATTAGTAAAATATTTTAAAACGTACTAATTAATAACAATATAAGAAATTATTATTTTTAATTATCTGTTTATGTGGGTTGTTGAATTCAGATATCAGAAGCCAACGCCACTCGTATTCCCTGAACTAGAACTCAAGGAGGGTACCAGAACGTTCATTCCCATGCGTAGTCTAGTGGGTCCGTAACTCGTTTTTCCACTCCTTGTACCTACAGATACGACAAAAAAATTATAAATATTATTAGTTATACATAATTTTATTTTTTCATTAACTTTGCAACGTACCTTCCCCCATGCACAACGTCCGCCCCGGTGTTCCTCAGGTGCTGGGGAATGTCAAACCACACATGCATTAAAACATTTATTTGTTTAGTTTTTCATAAATCTACAATGTAATAAATAATGTTAAATGTGAATTTTTTACATTTACCGACATTGCGTTGTGGATCATGTCCTTAACCTCCTGTGGGACCTCGCCCTAGTCTGATCACAACATAGGGACTCTATCCCAAATGAGCTCTCCCACGCGGCCGGAGTACATCCTCGTCTTCCCGCCCGATACTACGTTCTCATCCCCGTCAGTATCAATGACGATCCTTCCCGAGGTACTCACTATCTTCTCGAGAGCCTTCCTTGTGACGGGACCTCTCTTCTTCCTTGTCGGCTTGGCTCCAACGGTGGCTATCATAAATTGATTATTAATAGATTATTTTTATTATGACAGTATAAGAAAACAAATTATTTATATATCATTATCTAAGGGCGTTGGGGCAGACGTTACGGATTCTGACTCTGTCGCCGATGATGATACCCTCGTAGAAATTAAATCCGTACCAAAGGCACGAACAGGTACGCCACTGATGAGGTCACCTGCGGGAGCAGTGGATAAATCGGCGCCCCTGAGTCATCGACTGCAGGTAATGCCGGTATCAACCGCGGAAAGTAGAGAAGAGGCGGCGACATCTGTACCCTAGAAGACCCACCCTCCGAAACAGTAGGGCCCGGAGTCGGTGCCCTGTGTATCTCAGGCATACGTGGTGCAGACACCTCCGCCTGAGTCGGAGGCCACAGCTGCCTCGAGGAGTGAGGGACGCTCGGCTGCTTCGAGCGAGGGGCGTCCGTTTGCCTGGAGGAGCGAGTGGCGTTCAACTGCTTAGAGGAATGTGTGGCCCCCGGCTGTCTCTGTGTCGGCTCTAGAAGAGACGCACGTCGGGCTGTCATTGGGCCCTGAAACGACGCCCGAGAGCTGCTAGACGTTCTCTCAGACGATTCAGACCTTTGACCCTTTGAACTCTTAGATTTACTAAACAAGCCTTTCATCCTGTTTATTAAATAATTAACAACATTATCACAAATATATTAAATATATCAATTAATATTTTAATATACCAAATTAATAACAATTAATATTTTTATACTGAAATATACCAAATTAAAAAAAAAATTAACAACATTATCACAAATATATTAAATATACCAATTAATATTTTAATATACCTAATTTATTAAATATACCAAATTATAAAAAAATTAACAACATTTATGCAATATTCACAATTTCAATAACATACATACCAAATTAACCAAAATTTCATATAATTTAATATATACATCAATAATTGAAAATAGTTATATAATTCAATATAGACATGAAATTGCATACCTTAATTGCTTGAGAGAGGGCAGTGACTGTGGGAGGCCGAGTGGAGGCCGAGAGGAGACCAAAAAATGCAAAGAAAGTCGAGAGGAGAGGGAGAAACGCAGTGGAGGCCGAGAGGGAGAGGAGAAAGCTAGGGTTCTGTCACTGGGTTCACATATATAGGAAGAAGTATAGCCGACGAAATAAAAAATTCGTCGGCTAAAACTTAGTAATTTCGTCGGCTATAGTTCCACTTTAGCCGACGAATTTTTTTTAAAATTCGTCGGCTAGTTACAATACTATAGCCGAGAAAATTACTAAGATTTCGTCGGCTATAGTACTTTTTATAATAATTTATTAAATTATGTCCAATTTATATGTTTAATCTTGTGAAATTAAAATCTGACCGTCAGAAATCATCATTATGTTGAAACATGTGTGGGGGTAAATTTTCAGTTTGATCCGACAAACTTAAGGACTCGATCCGGACAGTCAATCCCGTTAGTCAAATGCCTTGTCATCAAACCGTCATTCGTGATCATACGGAAGGAGAGTAAGGTGACCCAATATGTATATCTTGTTGCAATGACTACTGCTCCCCTCATCGCTAAGGCACTCTGGACAAGTCTTGTATCCCCTAACAACGTTGCCCGACAACATCCCACGGGCAGGAAAATCACTAATGGTACCAACAACCATGACATGCATCTCAAACATCTCGTGCATGAACTTATCATAAGTGGGATGACCAACGTCCCAAAAAAATTTAAGCTCTTTAATCAAGGGTCTCAAATACACATCGAGACACTTCCTGGATAACCGGGTCCCGGAATCAACAAACTCAACACATTATATTCCTTCTTCATGCACATCCATGGAGGAAGGTTGTATGGTACCAAAATCACCGGCCTTACACTGTATTGAAGACTCATGTTGCCAAAAGGATTGAACCCGTCAGATGAAAGCCCGAGCCTCACATTTCGGACTTCTGACGCAAAATGAGGAAACTCACGGTCTATATGCTTCCAAGCCTCCCCGTCAGCAGGGTGTATAAGGGTATTTTCGCCATGCAATTCTCTATCAACGTGCCATCTCATAGCTTTGGCCGTGTGTGATGACATGTACAACCGTTCCAGCCTATCCCTCAACGGGAAATACCGAAGTACCTTCACAGGTTTTCTATTGCCTGCAGGAGTCAGCTTATACCTATCACTCTGACATACTAGACATGTGTCAAGGTCACCAAGGTCATTCCATTCTGGATCTTTACCCCAGAAGAGAACACAATCATATCTGCATACATGGATCTTGATGTAAGAAAGCCCAAAATCTTTCAAGATACATCGGACCTTATGATGAGTGGTAGGAAGATGATGATCGTGGGGCAGCATCGAAGCAGTGTACTGTAGGTAGTCATCAATAGCCTTCACAGTCGATTTTGTCTCAACTTTAATCTTCATAACGTCCATCACACTTTCAAGAACCGTCTTTTGACAACCGAGGTACACAGGGGTCTGTTGGAAAGCAAATAGTTTGTTGTACCTGTCAATACCAGCAGTGTTGACAACTCTAGGAAATGGCTGCACCGGCTCAGGCATATACGGTCCTTCAGAGCATACACCGCTCTCATAAGGAAACATATCGTTGATGAATGTCGTTGTTGGATCGTTGGATGTACTGCCCGTCTTAGAAAATTACCCATGATCATGCGGACCCCCTGATGATGTTTCACCGTGATATATCCAACATGTGTACTTCTCTCAAAACCCATTACTTTTAAGGTGCTGCCAAATCTTGTCAATTGCAAATCGATGCATATCGCTGTGACACTGACATTTTAGTGCACGGGCAATAAAACTAATAACTCATTTACCATATCTTTTGTCTCATTTTGGAAGCGAAATCCAAATCTTATCCATATCCTGAGAAGATAACATAATATATATGTATAAACTCTAATTAATTAATTAAATTTACAAATCATTTAGTATATATTCTATCTACAGTTTACGTACAATTAATATATATAACAAATTAATAATTAACACACATATATATACTAATTACTAATTATATAACAATATTATATATATATATATATCAATTAACATCAATCATAATCAAAAAATTAATTATTAATTCATATTATATATATGCATGAACACAATATTATAATCAAATTAATATATATATATATATATATATCATAGTATAGTACTACTTAATATATATATATATATAACAATTTCATATATATTATCAAATTAAAATCGATCCACTCATCAATCACACTCAAAATCCAATAATTCAACTCAAAATTAATATATACATAAATCAAATAAAACTCTTAAATCAACCCAAAAACAAGATATATACACATATACGTACCTATATATAGTGCCACAAACTAATTTTGGACAGATTTCGACGACACCCAACAATTTCGCTAACCCCCAAACTTTTTCTCCCGTTTTTTTTCACATGAGCTGCTGTTTAGATCTGGAAATATAAGGACTTTTAGCCGACAAAATTATATATGTCGTCGGCTAAACTTTAAAAATTTCGTCGGCTATAGTTTACAGACTATAGTCGACGGAAAAATTATTTAAGCCGACGAAAAAACATTTCGTCGGCTAAAAGTCCACTTTAGCCGACGAAAAATTAACTTAGCCGACGATATTTTATTTCGTCGGCTAAAGTCTACTTTAGCCGACACTTTAGCCGAAGAAAAAAAAATCGTCGCCCTATTATTTTTTTTCGTCGGCTATAATAGTTATTCTGGTAGTGTGTGTAATGACAACTGGAAGTAGCATCCCAATCTGTGCATTGATGGGTTGCCGGATTCTGATAACGAGTGGTATATGAATGCATTCTTTAAATAACGAGTGGTGTTACTGTTTGCCCACTTGGGATATATTCTTTGAATAATGTAGGCTGGGCATGCCAGGCCTTCTTTTTTTAAGTTATTTCTTGAGTTCCTGTACTTGTACCCCTCTTCGGACACGAAAGATCTGCCCTCCATTGAAGAGTTGACATTTGCAGAAATAATGAATGCTGCTGCTAGATGTGTTTTACAAGAGCGAGCCTAGTTGGCAAATATGAAGCTGGCGGAGGGTGACAACGCGAAGAAGACGGTTGAGGAAGTGACAGTTCCTGCTCCCCCGTTGCATACTCATCAACATGGAGAGGGCAGGAAGCCTCTTCCACCCACCCTCCTGTTGTCCAAGAGTGAGTGATGACGACTCTCTGACGAGCCCAGTATCGTCGAAACAAGGAAAAGAAGGGAACAAGACGTCGCCGTTATTGTCGGTGGAAAGAAGCGAGCTCGCAAGAGCACATCAGAGAGGGGTGGTGGCTCCACCGCCATTGTCCACTCTTCCCAGTCCAAGAAGGCAAAGTCTGTTGAAGGAGGAACAGGGGAATTAGGAGACAAGTCTGGCGAAGATAGAGAGCAGACAACGATGTCCTTGGTAGAGTGATCCACTTTCCCTATAGTGGAAGCGTTGTCCAGGGCTCCGCAGTCGGAGAAATTGCTAGTCCAGGCGTTCTGCCAATTCATCGGAATGGGAGGGTTAGAGCACTTTGATCAGCTAGAAAATGAGATCGTGGCTACTGAGAAGAGGGGTTAAATGAAAGTTCTCGCCAACTCCTTCAAGGCGGTACATGCTATTGGAGGAGCGGAGTCCACACAAGCCCGTTATTTAAGAGAGGTGAAGCATATGTTGGCGGCAACTAAGAGGGAGCTGGCACTATTGAAGGCCACAAATGCCAAGATAGCCAACATAGCTATGCGAGAATAAGAAACCACAGCTTAAAGAAAGTAGTGTAATCTACACAACAATCGTACAAAGGTAAATCAACTGACATTAAGATTTGATTACAGCATGACAAAATGCTCAATTAGAAGAACTGACATCATTCAAAACCAGATATTGAAACTTGCATTGCCTCCAAACCCGAAAAGCTATAAAACAACTCTATTGATGAAAAAATGATTAAATTCTATCTGAAAAGAAGATATCATTCCTACCCACATAAACAATCATAAAGATAATACCCCATGGTAAAACTTAGTTAGGATTAATTAGACAAGAACCAACAAACACATACTCAAAAACACGCACAAATACAAAATGATTAAGGATACAATTTCCCCATTTGGTAGGACTTAAACCTCAACTAGAACCAAAGGAAGCATTACTGGCTTTCCCGTCAGTTTTGTGGTTAAGGTGTCCGCCTATCCCACAAGACAAGTTGGCGAGGTTCCAAAACTAGTATGATGGTGGTGGTGGTAGCAGTGGAGTTGGTGCATGTTTGTTCCTCAAAGCCAAAACAAAACCCAACAAAAAGAAGGAAGCATTGATCCATAAATATGTTCCATAGTGCTCCGTAAATGTGATAACAACATTTTAATCGCACATAAAAGAACAAATGAGGAAGCATTTCGTTTAACAAACACATCATTTATAATTTGACCAAAAAGTAGGGGAATGGAAAGTGATTTCAAGGACACGAATAAATTGATTGTAGTATTCTCTATCCAAGCAATTAAAAATCTTATTGTACAGGAACTGAAGAGCAAATATTAGATAGAAGCACACAACCATACATCACTAGAAATGGAGAGCAGAAATTAGCACGAAGAAAGAACCAAAAATATTATGTTGGGACATAATATTGAGTGCAGTGTTGGGAAAGCTTCTATATATAACCATCATTGGAAATAGTAACAAACAAAAGAAATTACTAAACAGTTATTGGAGAACCAAAGAAAGTTGGATTATGAATTATCTACATATATATAACCACAGCTAAAACAACCATATAACATGTCAATTGATGTTTTTAGGTCTTAACTAAAAACTTATGAACCATGACCTGTGTTGTATTAAAATGTAAACTAATCTATAAAGATGCAAATGTAAATTGAGCAGTTTAAAAGCTACACACAAGAGTAGTGTTATCATTAAAAATATATTGTATTTATCAATTAACCTGCTGTCAAAAAGTGTGCGGGAAGATATTATGCACAGAAATACAATAGAGAAACAAGCTTCTAATATTTTCTTGTTTAATGAGTGTTTTGTCCATTTTCAACACCTAAACCATACAAGACACCAGCATACTTCTCTAATGAACCGCTAAAGAAATTCTCTTTCAATTTTTTGAATGTACAAGATGTGAGCAAACTATCAGAACCTGCTTGGTGACAAATACCAACTCTCTCCACTTCCAACAACTCGGCGAGCTTGTTCAGTCCACCGTGAAGGCTATTGCAAAACTTGATCAGATACTTGATATCATATATGGTCGGAAAGTAAATATTGATCAGGTTAAAGAACCCCACTTGAGTGTCCGGTAAGTTGTGGCACGTCAAAACCTTAAGTAAGTAGCCAAAATCATAGCCACTATGGAAGGTAACCCAATGAACACTATCATTCAACACAATCCCTGATGACATCAAAAGCTCCCCAAACACATTTGCATCAATACCCTTGTCATTGTTCTTCTGGAAATCAATGCCGCTCTGGCGTAACAGCTCGATCGAATCATTAGCGAAAACGTCCTCGTTTAGATTAAATTCTCGAAAATTAAACTGCCAAATACACTGCTGGTCAGTCCCACACGTCGGAAAGTTTCCTTCCTCATCAGAAAACGTAAGTCCCAACTGAATCAACTTGAGCATATCTACATTGTCCTTCAATGTCTGGTAATGGTAGTCATAACTGTTCTTGAAGTTTCCCACGGGACGACAGACAATGCCAGGGAACTCAGTGTCCATGGCTATGTAAGGATAATCATCCACAATTTTGCGTATCAATGCAAACTCCTCCTCTACATTGTCATTCCACACCTCCCGAATTTGGATCGACTCGGTCTTCGGTAATAGAGGCATCCCAATTTCACAAACAATTTTTCAATTCATAAACAAGGCAAGAGCCACCAATTCAATTCCACATCTAACTTATCCACAACAATCCACCAGATCTGTATATCAATCCCGATCAAATTTGCTACACAATTGCAAAACATCCAAATCATCACAATCACATATACATGCATGATCATATATTTTGTTAAAAACGAAAGAGGTGAAGTTGATAAAAAAATGACACCAACCTCAAATAAGAAGAAGATTCAAAAGAGAAATTTTGTGTCTTCTCGGCAAAGGAAGAATGGTTTATAAGATGAATTTTCAGAGGTCCAAAATGGTGGTTGATTGATTTTTCTTTCTGGTTTTCTAAATGGTATTCGTGTTTTTTTTTCCTTTTTTTGATTTGTTCTTGCTCTCATGAATGAGAGGCAGAGAATTAGAAACAAAGAACAAACAAGGATGACTCGAGCCAAAAACAATGATATAACAATACACTCAACTACAGAAGCTTCAGAAAAATAAGGAAAAACAAATAATTCTTATTTTTTGATTTATTCTCTATCTTCAATAGGCGGTCGTGCATCACGATATATATAAACGATTAAAATTAAATGATATAATATTAATATATAGATGATTAAACTTGTAAATTGTTATAAAGTGTTAAGATTGTATTGTATATACATGGTGTGTATACACAATTTTTCCTACATAAAAATTCATGAAAATGAAATAGTTTGGTTGTGATTTTGGCAGGTGGCGTTTGGACCCACCCAATCACATTTTACCGATCATTATGAGTCCACGTTTCTTGTCAACAAAAACATATCGAGGGAGTTTTTATTCATAAACTCAAAATTGGTATTTGGATCTGCCTAATATATATCCAATTTACTTTTGTATTTAATCAATATGCAATCTATATTCTGAACAATATATATATATATATATATATATATATATATATATTAACCCTCTTTCAATGAGAGCTCCTTTTTTGACATATATATGGATTGAGGTTTTGTGAGACCCTGCATATTTTTATCTTGGTTAATGACAAGTTACTGAGATTTAAGTTGCACTCGGTAACTTAATAAGTTAACGACCACGTTCATTTTTCAAGTTTTTCTAAATTCTTCAAATTCCTCAATTAAGGAATCGATGTCATAGTACGTGTCGACAAGAGTCTTCCAGTATTTTCAGAATATTTTTCGAAGCTTTCGTCTATTTTCTGTGAATTTCTGAAGTTTCTGGTAATTTTTAAGTACCATTCCGGTAAATAAGTTTTACTATTTAACTATTTATCTTTTTACCTTCTTAAAATCTAGACCGTTGGATCGATTTGATATTTGATCTGAGCCGTTGGTTTTAGTATAAATATAGATGAGAGATTTGACTCGGTCAAACCTCCCAACTCGGGTCAACGTACTTCCCTCCCGAGCTCTCCTCCTGGTCTGGCGTCCTCCGCCCAATGCTGGCGACTCCCGCCACCACTCCCATTCTCTTCCTTTCCTCTACCTTACCCAGCCTGAAAATCCACCATGCTCCCACCATAGAGGCAGATCGGATGAGGAGAAACCTTCGACTATTTTCCGGCGAGAACTCGCCGTTCAGGCGACGAGGTGATGTGAAACTGGTATATTCCTTCTCCTCTTCTCTTATTCTTCCTTTTCATGCCCCAAATCTTTCGATTCGAACCCTAATTGAGTTTCCCCCTTTTTCATGATTTTTCTGGGTTTTCTGCATCTCTTCTGGTGACGGCAATTTATAGCTTCTCAATGACTCCAAGTAGCTTCTGACGACGACAGTTGAGTACAGAGAGGCCCGGTGGTGTTGGTGATCGATTAGGTAGAGACAGAGGTATATGATTCGGGCCAGTGACAGGCAAAGGAGGTTCTGCTCTAGGGATTTAGGTAGAGTGGAGCTCCTAGGCTCGAGTGTGGGACAAGGAGAAGGCTGAGGAGCTACTTAGTTGATCTTGGAGAAGATCTGAGGTCAGTGGGTGCATTGGAGGTTACTGTGCAATTTTTGCATTTTATTGTTTGGTGTTGATCTGTGTGATTAATTGTTGTTTGGATTCCTATATGTCGAGAACTTGGTAATCGAGAAAAGGGGAAACTATGGATAAATTCCGACAAGTTGACTGGAATCTGGCTGGAGATTACGGCAAGTTGCTGGAATCCGGTGACGGTTCCGACAAGGTAGTGAATCCGACAGAAATGCCGAGGTGGTAGTCTTCGACTCCGTTTCTTAAAAATGTGCTGTTTCCGTTTAATCGAGTTAACGGTGGTAAATCAAAAATTACATATGTAACATCTCGTACTTAAAAGTTATCTTTTTATAGGGTTTGTGAGTTACCAAGAGTTTTTAACTGCGACTGGTGAATTATAAATTTATGGCTCCAGTTCATTTTTGGGTTCTCAAAATAAGGAAAAATAGATTTAAATCCCCGAAGTCGTAGTATGCATTGAGACAAGCTCACCGGTATGTCCGGATAATTTTTTAGAGCATCGAGCTATTTACTACGAATTTTCAAAGTTTAAGGTAATTCTTAATTACTGTTTAGGTAATTTTTAATTACCATATCGGTAAATCATATATACCCATTTAAATCTAAGCCGTTGGATGGATTATGGATTTGATCCCAGTCGTTCATTTAAGTATAAAAAGGAAGAGATGGGTTGACTTTATCAAACCCGAGTCTCTCCTTTCTCTCTGTTCCTCTCGTCCGCGATGGAGTCCCGGACCAATTTTCCGGTCGACGGGCCACCCCGGACGGCTGGGCCACCGCAAAACCTCTTCTTTTCTTCCCTCCTCTCTAGCCTAACTGGAAAATCTAACTTACGTTCACTGTGGAGAGGGAATGAAGGTGGTGGGCGCGGCTGAGTTCCTCATTCTCTGGCGAACACCGACGGCGACTGTGACAACGGTTAGTAGGGTTATTTTCCTCTCTCATTATTCTTCTTTTCGGTGACTCTATTTCATCGATTCGAACCCTCAATCGAATAGCCTTAATTTCCTCTTTTTTTGGGTTTTGTTGAGGTTCGTCTGTCGACATGTGCTCCTGAGGTTTTTTTACGTTTCTTTGAGCTCAAGTGAGCCTAGCAGCGTTTGATGGAAGCTCAGTTGCGCCTTGAAGGAGTTTGGAGGAAGTAGCTGCTGCTGTTCGGGAAGGAGGCAGTGGTTTTGGGTTTTTATTCAACCCTGAGGTTGGGTTTGGGAGAGCTTATATGCTCCTTTGCTTTTAAGCACCAAAGGTTTTGGTGTTTGGTAAGTCCAAAAATAAGCTACTTTTTAAAAAAGTATAAAGTGTTTTGAGGGAAAAAGGAGAAGTTGCAAACACACACCTTCTGCTTATAAGCTAAAAGTCAGCTTATATCTTATAAGCCCAGCTGCACCAAACCCACCCTGAGTGTTCCTAGCGGCTTCCCTATTTGGGTGGGTTCATATTTGGGCAGATTGAGGGTAAGGGTTGTGCTATTGTGCTAACATGTTTGTGGTATTTGGAATTAAGTTGTTGATTGAGTTGTTTTTTTGGGTCGTTGTTTTATGAATCAATAAGGAGAGCAGTGGGAGGTGAAATCCTTGCCGAGCATGTATTGCGGAGTCGATGGAGCTGGCATACAAAGGAGTTGGTGTATAGTTGTGTTGGACATCCACAGTATAGTGGGTTTTTATTGAAGGTAATGTCCAGGTCTTACCCGGAAGTGTATGGTTGGTGGGGTGCTTGATTGAGAAATAGATCAAGTTTTTTTTGTAATGCTATCTTCGCGTCTTCGGGTGATCATAGTAATTTAAGTTTAAGGTAATCCGACAATTATTGAAATTGTGTAAGGTTACGCGTATAGCCCTGTTAAGGTCTTGATCAAGCATATTTAGATTGAAATTGGAGTTCTGATTGAGTAGAAAGTGTTGGTCGCAGGAAATGATCGGGCGTTTAACTTGAGAAGCCTGAGATTGACAATTAACATAATTTATCATTGTGAGTGGATCTCATTAGCCTCCTGAAGGCTCCGACCCTAGGAGACTCTGTCATGGTGAAACTTCTTCTCCTATTTTTAATATTGAGTTTTAAGCCAATGAGATTGGCAAATGTTGTTTTGTTTTTTGAAATGATGATTTGGAATTATTTTCTCAAGGAGACATGCATAAATGATTTCTCGGAACAATAAGAGAGAGAACTTTAAATTAAGATATTTTCTCGTGCCTGGAATTTATTTTTGTCCATAAATTTCTGACATTGTGTTTTTAAATGTTTTTTTCTGGCCCTTCGTTTTCAAATGCCCAGTGTTGTAAGGTTGCTGAGAGGAGGTCATGCGTACTGAAAACGAGGCATAGTCAAACTTTCTGCTGTCGTTATTTAGTCTATTAGGGTTTTGTTTCCACGTAAAATGCTCTGAATATTTCAGTATAGTGTTTATTGTTTTCGATTGTGGAAGTGTTTTCGTTGGTTTGCCAGTAGGGTTGTTTATTTCAATGGGGGGTTTTCTGGTAAAAATTTCTCTTGAGGTAGACCCTGCAGTGTTTACTTCAGGTTAAAGAGGTTAACCTGGGGTGAGTCTTGACAACATATAAGGAAACTTGCTACAATCGGAAACTAACCGTAATTGGGATCATTCTATTTTAGGAAACTTGTTATTTTTGGAAATCTACAAATTTAGAAAACTTTTCATTTTGGGAAAATATCCATTTTGGAAAAACAGTTCAGTAAAGAATTGAAGTTCGACGAAATTGGTAAAGTGTTGAATCGTTATTGGAAAAATGATAACTGAAATTCTGGAAATGTCAAGTTGACCGTTTTAAGAAAAATTAGTGATTCTCGTAAATTGTTAAATCGACTTATGGTTAAAGAATTGATTGATGTGATGCATTGGGTGTCCATAGTAATTCAACGAATTATTATGTGACATCCTAACGTCAAATTAAATTGGTTAAAGAAAGTTTGAAAGTTAAGTCAGACTTTTGGAAAATGAGCAGTCGATAATCGGAAAAGCAAGTTCAAAAGGTTAAAGAGTCATAAAAATAAATTGGTTGGTGAAGTTGGTCAATGTGGTCATTCCTAGTCAAACTAGGAATGTTGAGGTCACTTAGATTGTAATTGTTTCTTCGTTGCTAAGCTACTCTTTTCTGTAGTGAATCATTGGACGAGGTAGCTTACGCGGTGACCTCTGATTGCTGAAACGGTTCCTGGAAGCTTAGAGCTTACGTAAGGAACGACAATTACAGGTAAGGAAGCTAAACCCTCCTTGTTAGTGATTTTGCCTATATAAGAAAGTGCATGATTTTTGTATGCTTATAGTCGATGTCTCGAGAAAGTTTTCTTTATATTATGTGATAAATGGTTTATGATTGGGCCAACAAAACCCAACGCTGGAGGCAAATGATTTTATGTGATGACTCGGATCGAAAAGTAGCACCGTTGTCCTGATTTCCGATGCGTGGCCTGAGAGCGGCGAGACCTAGTATATAGTATTCTCACGGTGTTGATGACCGTGAACCTCAGGAGGGATATTATTGCCCGGTTTATTTTACTTTTCCACTTACGCTTGTCTCGTATAGAGTTAAGCGAGCCGTAAGTGCGGTGTGTACTGCGAGTGATGTGTTGGACATTAGTTGTAAATGGACACTCTCGCTACTATTCGTCTTTGGACGCATAGGTAGTTGGCCCCGGTTTGTTGTATAGATAGACCCGGGATTCAGCCGTCCAGATCTGTGAAGCCCTGCAGGCTGTATTTGTACATTGAGCTCTCTGACCCCTGTTTTAGCATAGTGCACAGTTTTTTTCGAAAGATATAAAATGATGATTTTGTGTGCCAATGATTTTCTATATGATTTTATCTAGAGCTCAAATCTATACGTGTGTGTGTGTATATATATATATATATATATAGTTTTATGGATTTTAAACCTATCATTAGTGTGTCTATATGTGAGCATGATAGTATGTATATGAGAGGTCTTACCCACGACTTTGTATGTTGAATGAGGTAAGGGAGGTCTCAAGGTGTTGCTAGTGTTAGAAGCAGGCAACTTAAGACATGTAATCATTTCTCACTTTCTTGTGAGTACTTTACGACTTGATTTTGTACTTGTTCACGTACTCTTGTGACTTTGTGGTTCATCAAGACATCAGTCTGTAAATGATTTTTCATGGCTGAGAAGACTTGATGTTCTTGGAGCCATGTGGAGCGTTAATAATCGGTTCTGACCGAATGAGGTGTTAGAAGATGTTGTACGACCAAATTGTCAAAGATTAGAATGACGAACTTAGGTGTGTGCGTCATTTTGATTATTTGCATTTAGAGTTTGTAATTTTATCAAATTGTCCATTGGTTTATTTTGGACATGTTGTTTTCTGTGTCGGAGATCCGAGAGGAGTAATGAGATTACTCTTAAGAAATCACTTATGTAAGAGAGAAGTGAGGCCGCTTCTAAGGGAATTGTTTAAGAACTCAATTCCTATCAAACTCTTACAGAACCAGGCGAGTGTCCAGAGCCAAAATGGACACAAAAGTGAGAACTGTAAGTACCAAAAAGATTCTTTAGTGAAGTATGTTATCATTTACACAAATGACGAACAGTTCAAAGACATCGCGTCTACTGTCTAATTAGTAAAGCCATGATACTTTCACAATGGAAGGTTCAAAGGGTAAAACCTACCTATCCTAAGCAGGTTTCAACCGTAGATATCTATCACCAAGTCTATTAAGTCGTTGGTCGCCTATTTCATTCATGAGGGAAATTGTTGGAAAAATGATAGAAATAAAAGATTTTTTGTAATCATTTTGATAGTTAAAGGTGAATGAAAATAGTCACCAAAGTAATACATGTAATGGTTGATCTTTCAACTTCATTGTCTTTTGGTTTTTGTAACAACATGAATCAATGTCATGGTAGTGGTCTAATGAAAGGTTGTAACCTTATTCATGGCATTCAAGTTTTTCCCCAATCCCACCAATATAAATAGGTAACTTCATCCCTCATTCTACACACACCAACTCAAAGCATATCTCCTTACTTGAGTTACCTCTCTCCCTCTCTAAGTTATGTTCTGATGATAGACGAAGGTACTTCAAGTTCGTTCAATGTCCTTAGTAGCAGTGCAGTTTCAAGAGACAAGCAGTCGTTGTATCTTGAGAGACAAGTGTCATCAAACCTTTGCACCGAAAATGAGGCATAATTTGTCTTAAGGAAACTGTGTGAGACACACGACTCGACTTCCTTCAACATCCTTCTATTCTTGAATCCGAGTTTGTAACATTGGTGTTCATCATCATATTTGTATTATGAGTTTTTAGTTATAATTATTTATTTAATTATAATAAATTTATGTTATTATATATTTGCAATATTTGACAAATTTTCTAACCCATTTACACTTGCATTATTAAATTAACTGAGAAATAAAAGGTAGATGCTATTGAAAAGACATACCACAGCTTTCCCTTCATTCTCTATCACCTTGAAAGGATGCCAATCTAGATTTTTCAGGTTTTCCTGCCACAAGGAGCACAGAGTGAAGGCCTGAACCTGTGCTTCCTCGAGAAAAATTTGACTTGCACGCGTCAAGGAAGGGCTTTTGATCCAGCTCTCCCATTCTCTTAATCCCAATATGACCTCAACCAGCCAACATTTCAGACAAACCCTTAAACAAGATAAAAAAAAGTATGAGCTTTCATGCGAGGACACGTTAAAGATACAAATCATTTTTCTTTCTCGTACTGAAAAACAGAGAGTAGAAATATTTTGTTTCAATTGATCAATATGAATGAATGACGGACCTATGAAGGTGGAATGAAAAAAATGAATAGCTGCATATATCTGGCTGTGTATCATAGTTTTGTCTCACCCTAGAAATTTATGACATGAAGAGTATCGATATGCAAATAAAAGTAGCCCTTCTACTATGTTGTCGATCAAAAAATCGGTCTCATCCTCTCACTGAAAGGTGACATCCATTTATAGTAAAGATTTGCCACACCAACAATGCATACACCCAAAGTGCAAGAGCAAGAGTCTCTGCAATGTCCCACCGTCCACAATTCCTCATCCCCAGCAGTTTCAGCCACTTACTTCTTCCTCCCCCACATTTCTTCTTGGGATTCTCTCAGTCAACCCCATCTTATTACTATATATATGGCCTCACTCCACTCTTCAAAACATAGAGGCAAACAATTAGTGAAGCTAGAAACTCAAACAAGTTTCTCCTCTCTGTACTCCAACATTTATTTAATTCACCTTGTTTTTGCTGTTTTTGTCTTTGGAGTAATGAACGACGAGAATGGAAATGAGGAAGTTCCCTCAGCACCTTCAACTCCAGTAACACCAGGCACTCCTGGTGCTCCTCTCTTTAGTGGGTTCAAGACAGATCACAGATCAAGTGGGATTGGTAGGAAATCACTTCTCAAGAGCTGCAGCAAGTGCTTTAATGTTGATCATTGGGCTTTGGAAGAAGGAGCATTGCCTAAAGCTTTCTGTGCACTACTACCCCCTCCTGTCTCATTTGCAAGAAAGGTATGAACTTGAGCTCCTGAGACTTGTACCTCTAGTGTTATATGTATGTCTAGTATTTTCATAATGTAGCAAAATGTAAAACTTTAAACTCATCCATTTTCAATGGGATGGTTCCAAATCCAGGTGGGAGCTGAATTCCTTGGCACTTTCATACTGATATTTGCTGGGACAGCAACTGCTATTGTGAACCAAAAGACAGAGGACACGGAAAGCCTTGTAGGCCTTGCAGCTTCCACCGGACTCACTGTTATGGTTGTTGGTTGTGATTTTATCAACAGGTCACATCTCTGGAGCTCATCTGAACCCTGTTGTCACCATTGCCTTTGCTGCACTCAAGCACTTCTCATGGATACTTGTGAGAAACTTTCTATCACCAAACATTCTAGCATGGTCAAGTTCGTCGCCAAACTATCAGTCTAAACCCCTAAACTGCATTTCTATTGCACATCCAACTTTACTAGCCGGTAATAAACTCTCACCAAACTCCTAAACCACATTTCTATTGCACAACCAACTTTACTATCTCCTATAATAAAGTTGAAGAGAGAGAGTAGAAAAGACAGAAAGAGAGATCTTGAGATAGAGAAAGGCTTTTGCTTTATATACATGGATACCAGGTTATTGATGTGAAGCACCAAATGGTGGTTTGTGTTGGTTAAAGAAGAAGAAGACTGTGTTGGTTAAAGAAGAAGAAGACTATGACAGAGCAATGGCAACAACATCGGTGAAGCCACCGCTGCACAACTTTCCTCTATCCTTCTTGAAATGGGGTAGCAAGAACCACACCAACACCAACCACTATTACATAACCAACTTTACTACCCTCTAATAAACTTATACTGAATCCTTAAAATGCATTCGTATTGCACAGACAACTTTACTACCCCCTAATAAAATCTCACTGAATGTCTAAACCACATTCCTATTGCACAACTAACTTTACTACCCCATAATAAACTCTCATTGAAACCCCTAAACTGTATTCCTATTGCACAACAAGTTTTACAACCTACTAATAAACTACCACTGAACCCCTAAATCATATTTCTATGTTCACAGCCAACTTTACTACGCCCTAATAATCTCTCAATCAAAGAGAAAAAGATGTATAATTCAGTGGGAGTTGAAGGAGAAAACCCTAACAATTTATACCGACATTGTTCTTCTTCTTCTTCTTCCACCTCTTTTTCTTAGCATAGCCGACAAAGAGCTCTAGCGAGGTGTGAGAGGCTATAGGTGTCCTGTTAGGAGGTGGAGGCAGAGGCGGAGAGCGAAGTTGGATGCAGAGGCGAAGAGTAGAGGTGTGGTGCTCGCAGGCAAAGGCCGAAGTTGGAGTTTTCTTTTTTCTTAAAGTTGTCATGGAAGAACTCGAGCGAGAGGCAGTAGGTGCTGTGCTCGGAGGCGGAGACCGGAGTTGGATGCAGAGGCGAAGACCAGAGATGTGGTTCTCCGAGTCAGAGATAAGAGCTAGAGGCGAAGAGAGAGAACATATCTGATTTTTTAAGGTGAAATAGATCTGATCAAAAAGAGAGAAGATGAAAAATTAATGAGGGGAGGTATATATATAATTTTAATACTAATAGTTGAAATGAGGAATGAAAACTGTTTTAATTTGAGTTGTCATTTATTTTAATTTGTATGAAATGCTGATTTTTTTAGCTTGTAAAGAATTAAGAGCTTGGCGGACCGAGGAGCGGGAAGGGGTGAAAATGGGTTGAAGTAGGAAACACGCGACACAAAACCACCAAGAATTAGAATTACAGGGGAGAAGTTCCAGATCGGCGTCTTAATTGGGTGGATATGGAAGTTCCGAGCTCATGGGACGCGCTTCGCAAACAGGTACTCTTTTCATTCATTCACGATCTCTACACAATTGCCTGTTTGCTTGCTCATGATTTGTCTGAATTGGTTCTAGGCTTGGGCAAGTTACAATTTTGAACGGGTCTGTCTCTAATTTCAGGCCAGGAAGCTTGAAGCTCAGTTGGAGGAACAGATGATTTCTTATCGTAGGTTTGTCTCTGCAAAGTGTTCTGTCAAATTTGATGCTGATAGTGATCTTGAATCTGGGATAGACCGACTATTAAAGCAACTCCAACAAATAAATTTACAAATGCAAGCATGGGTATCATCAGGAGGATCAGAAATGGTTTCTCATACCTTGACCAGACATCAAGAAATTCTTCAAGATCTCACTCAGGTATTCTGGCTTCTTGACTATGCCAACAGGCAAATTTTCATGGCAGTTTAATATTTGAACTGTTAGTTTAGGTGTTCCCCGGGCGTTTTGTGTCTCTCAAACGAAATATGCATGAATGGTATGTTTTATGATCTCTCGCGTCCTTGTAGTTCTGTCTGAACTTGACTCGAGACCTGCATGTGTGTAGGAAGAAGAAGTTTGAGTTAGCAAACATTTATTTTTAATATTTTTTACTCAATTGCTATGTATATTTGACTTGCCACCTTTGTTTTTTTTTTCTGAAAAAAGTTCAATGATAACTCTGATTTCATGTGAAGTTGAAGTTGAACAGTTAAAAACGGGGTGACCAATTTCATAGGTTTAGCATCATGCTATATGCTGGTGTAGCAACTTTAACATCAACTGTTGTTTGATGATACTATCATTGTGTCAAAAAGTGCATAGGTTTCGTGTTATGCTATATGCTGGTGTAGCAACTTTCACATTCATTTTTTCACATTTTTATCCAGTCTTGTATCTTTACTCTTAACTATATCTATAAAACACTCTTAACTAGAACAATATTGAACCTAGCAGACACTAACTTGCTGTTTGACATGGTTGAAGTGCAGGAATTTTATCGTCTCCGCTCCAGCCTTAGAGCTAAGCAAGAACATGCTTCATTACTCGAGGATTTTAGGGAGTTTGATCGAACTAAAGTAGACTTGGAAGTTGGTGGAGATTCTGCAGAAAACACTCTCCTGAAAGAACATGTTTCTGTTAGCCGAAGTACAGGACAGGTATGTAAAGGGAAAAATGATAAGTTTTTGTTCATAAGGTTAAGGTTTGGGTAATGTCAATTTTGGACATTAGCATTCAGGTTGCTCAATATTGAAGTTCTAATATTTTTTTTAATGATGCAGATGGATACCGTGATCTCTCAAGCTCAAGCAACTCTGGGTGTACTTGCCCTTCAACGTTCAACGTTTGGCGGTATTAATTCAAAGCTCAACAATATTGGCAGCCGCCTTCCAACGGTATAAAACCAGTAGTTCTAGCCATTGATGTTTTAGTGGTTTCCTTCACACTGATTAAAATGTTAGATTTACATTGGTCTTTCTCATTCAAAAGAACCCTACTGAATATTGTAAGATGAGGATTTTTTTTATCCAAAAATGTTAATTTTAATCAATTTTACTGATAAGCGATGATTTGTTTTAAGGGGAAATATAGGATAAAAATGATGACTGATACGTATATATAGCTATATTCTGTTATCGTAGTATGGCTACTTTTTTGAATGATGTCTCATGTCATGTCTGCAGGTAAGTCATATCCTCTCTGCAATAAAGCGTAAAAAGTCTATGGATACCATCATTCTTTCCCTGGTTGCATCAGTGTGCACATTTCTCATATTTATATACTGGTTGACAAAGTAAGGCTGCAAGAGGAACTGGTACATGTGTGGGACTGTGTAAGTGAGAAGGAGACTCTGTTATGATTTTTTGCTTCAATTTTCTTTGATGAACCAGTTATTGTCTCTCAAATGCTTAGATGTATGAAAACAATATCAATTGATGTGGTTATTTCCAGTCTATTGCTTGTTCAGTCATGGAGTTCAGTTTCAATTTTTAATTTTCAGTTTTCAGCAGGATGAAACAACATGCACCGGCTCAATATGTAAGTGAACTGTATTATATATCAATACATTAATTTTTCCAAACCTGTTTTATGTTATTTTACAGTAATCAAAGTTTAGGTTAAGGCCAAAGAGGTGGATTTGTATGGTTTGCTCAAGTTCTAAATTAGTGAGACTGAATTGTGAGGAAGGGGGTGTTATACATATGTTTGTTTATTTCTAATATTATTTGAACTATACATTGGGATATCCTCTCTGTTCTGCCTCACCCCCTCCCTTTGAACATACATTAGAAGCAGATTTAAAACAACCTCTCATGATTCTACAGTTATTTTCTTACCCTCTACTTGGTATGTACTAATGCAAATAGTGATATCTGCACTCTGATTTGGAAACTGAACCCATCAGAACAACCAGACTTTGTCTGAGGACGTGGATGACTAGAGTTCGAACAACCAGACTTTGTCTGAGGACG